>JBAMJV010000141.1:142500-180000 GCA_037951105.1 Echinarachnius parma
ATATTGAAACGTTATATTCGTTCTCTGTAATTCAATTGTAATATGTATTTGTAATATACTGCCCGACTTGCAAAAATAAAACAATTACAATTCAATTAAATATTTGCATGAATCATAACAGTTGTATATTTTTTTGTTTTGCTTGTCACGTAAAAACAGGAAGAATGATATGCGGGCAAAAGAACTCCACCCCTTGCGAAAATGTTAATGTACGCCCATGGAGATTTATTATGTATTATGATTGTATTATTGTCTTCTTTGCAATGCGCCCACATATTTGTGACACGCGCTGGCGCTAGTACAAAATACGCAAGTCTTAAAGGGACTTAGTAACATTGTCCAAATCCTCAAAATAAAATTTTAATTCTAGCGGTTCCCTCATACCTTGTTGTATTCGTATTAACAATAAAATCATGGGACAGGTTTCGGTTTTTCAAATTTCCCTTTCATTACAAAGATATGTACGATCAAAGTATTCAGATAAGAAAAACTCCGGGTGAGTTTTTCATCCCTGTACAAAGTGAATGCAGTGAGTTAGTGAATATCACCCAATATCACTTTGCATTTTCGCTCATTACTTGGCCATGCAATGTCCATTTGACTTGAAATTTTCACACAATACCCTGTGGACATATGAGATAACAGCACTATACATTGCATCAACCATTCATCACTTTTTGCACATGCCAACAAAGTTACTAGATCCCTTTAAGGTAGATGGAGGGAAGGTCAATGTTTTAGTTCACCAATAATTCCACAATACACACCTGTACACCTGTTCACACAGAGTGAACACGGAGCCCACGGAAGCTAAGCACAGAGGTGTGAATACAGAGAGGTACGATGTCTGTAGCAACAAGGACGTTGCCAGAGAAACAAATTAATTATAATTTTGTTTTTGTAATGACACCTTCTTGATTGATTAAATATAGAAAAGACAAGCTAAATCTGTTCCTATGCCTGTCTTTTCTATTTGTTTTTTCTTTATGCTTGTTATATGAATTATTATGTTGATTTAATTTTCTCTCTTTATATGTAGCTTATTTATTAGTCGTTTGTAATGTGCAAACTGAGGTTGCCTACCCTGTATCTTGTATTGATATAAGACATGAATAAGAAAATAAATTAATAAACTAATACATTTATAAAATAAATATCCAATGATTTCAAGCGCTATAGTGAAACACAACGAGTACAAATTGGGGACTTCACATCCCGGTAGTGTCACTACACATTGGCCGTGGACACGCATGATTGTTCACAATTTCGAGTGAAAAGGGGTCTTTTTCGCATGTGAACGCGATATATATTTGCACGCGGAAATGGACAAATATAGGGTCATGACGATGTTCGCGAAGTATGAAATTGAGGTATCTGTTTGTGATGGCTACAAGTTTTATTTTTATGCACGATGTTCGCGAGATGTAAAACATTTCGCGAGGGTACAAGTTTTTTTTATTCGTGTACTTAAAATCGTGAAAAAAGAGGGTCTTTGTCAAGTATGTACCTGAAATGCAAAAATTAGAGTCTCTTTTAAAGGCCACTTTGTACTCGTTTTAGCGATAAAGAGGGGTCTTTTTTCTAAAAAAATTCTTGAAACCCTGCGAAATAGGGGGCCATTTTCAACCTCTGAATACGAGGTGACACCGCCAGGCTTCACATCCACGGATGCAACACGGATGAACTGAACAATAGGATTTGTGTCCCCGAAGGACGCCCAACACGGAGCTCCCGGTGGCTACATAGGAGTACACGGTACTTATTATACAGATAGATTTCATCCGTAAACGTCCGTGGGGAAGACCGCGCGTGTTTATTTTTTTCCCCCGGATCATCTTCACGACGCTGATGCGCCCAAGCCTAAAGGGCCGGTCATATTTACGTTAGTGGACGTAGTGATCCGTAGGGTAAAATACCGTGGGTCAGACGTGGTGTAAGTACGTTAAACTAGGTTAAACTACGTTGAACTACGTTAAGGTACGGTGATGAGCCACAGAAGGGTACGGATAAGAACGTTCAAGTATGTTAAACTACGCTAATACGGGTACAGCTCGCTCACAGACAGGTACGGAGTGGTACGTCTGACTACGCTTGAGTACGATAGACTACGGTAGCCACTGCTCTAGACTACGCTAAACTACGCTAAAGAACGTCTAACTACGGTATATTTAGCAACTCCGCACGGAGTATAACAGCCAGCCCGCAGTGTGGTATACGGCCATAATTGCGCGCTTGTTTCAAACAGAGAGAAACATGCCTGGACCAAGGAGGTCTAAGCATTCTAAGAAAAGTGCTGATGCTGGTTTGGTGCACGCGCACTGGCGTACTGGTGGGGGAGGGAGGAGAGACAGTCAAGGGGGTGGATGATGGAGAAAGTATGGAACCAGGAAATAGCAGTGGTTCCGTAAGTGGTGGACATTAATTGCTTTGTTTATGAATTACACAACCCTTTGCAAAATGTTGGGTATCTATTTGATATCACAAAACGGAACCAAAACATATAATAATGTGTTGTTCTTTGCCTGGTGGTCCCCTTTAAAGGCATATATGCGTGGGTTATTAGACGCGTGGATCCATCTTGCGCACTTTTACGCACGGTACGTAATCCCCATTGGCTCAGTTATAAGTAGCGATCGCAAACTGTCCCCACTTCCGAATACCCGAGTAAAAAATGCATTAAAAATAGTCGCGTTCGGAATGTTTGTACTAGTCGAATGGAGATCCATCAGAGATGTTTACGAGCGAAAATATCACGTAACACGCTTAACCGCAAATACTTCAAAGCGCCGCTGTTTGACTTTGATGTCTTAGGTGACAGCGTGAGATATTCTTGCTGCATGCAATTTCATAAGAAGGCCCGTGTTCAGATATTTCGAAGCACCGCTATTGGATCGATCCAACACATATCGTGAGTTTACCTCGAGAGATTACGGTAGAGTCGAGTTGGAATTTGCTGACTACCCTTTATAACCCACGCATATATGCCTTTAATTTTTTAGTCTGTCCTACCCTCGCACACGTTACCCAATATTAGTTAATACTTTTATGGGCCGGTCATACTTGCGGTAGTGGACGTATAGTTGAACGTAGTGGTGGCTAACGTTGTTGATCGTAGTTGAACGAAGTTGAAGGTAGTTGAACGTACTAGCATCCGTATCGTACCGTAGTTGTCTGTGATGCTAACTTGGTATTAACTCGGGGGAGCCGTGATCTTCGATTTAAGTTTTGAACATGTTCAAAAGAGCGGTACGTTAAAGGCATCCGTAGTAATAACGTAGTCTAACGTAGTCTAACGAAGTCTGGCGTAGTCTAACGTACTTCGTTACGTACTCAAATGTACTCTAGCATACTCTAACGTACTTTACCGTGCACAAAACCAGCATCGACAGTCTTGATCCAGACATGTTTAATTAAAAAAATAAGACAAATTTCACAGACCTGCTATGTTTGAAAAACAAGCGCAATGGCCGTACCACACCACCGGTTGGCTGTTATACTCCATGCGGAGTTGCTATTTACCGTAGTTTGACGTTCTTTAGCGTAGTCCAGCGTAGTGGCTACCGCAGTCTCTCGTACTCAAGCGTAGTCAGACGTACCACTCCGTACCTGTCCGTGAGCAAGCCCTACCCACATTAGCGTAGTCTAGCGTAGTTTAATGTACTTAAACGTAATTATCCGTACCCTTCCGTGGCCAACCACCGTACCTTTACGTAATTCAATGTAGTTCCACGTTGTTCAATTTAGTTTAACCTAGTTTAACGTACTTACACCACGTCTGACCCACATTAAATTACCCTACGGATTACTACGTCCACTACCGTAAGTATGACCGGCCCTTTACAGTATTACACTACGTTAGTCTAGGTTAGACTTCGCTTTAGTACGTTATCATCACGGATGCCTCTAACGTATCACTCTTTTGAACATGTTCCAAATTTAAATCAAAGAGCACGGCTCCCCTGAATTAATAGCAAGTTAGCATCACGGACAACTACGGTACGGTACGGGTGGCGAAACGTTCAACTACCTTCAACTACGTTCAACCGTTCAACTACGTTAGCCTCCACTACGTTCAACTACGTCTTCTAACGTGAATGTGACCGGCCCTTTAAACAACACGGATGATCCCATACAGTGCCGGAGCGTCAGTCCTTGTTTATCCTTGTTGCATCCGTAAGTATGTGAAAGGGGCTTTAGACATGTTATTGATGTAGCTTGAGTAATCATGGTAATCCTGCAGTCTGCATCGTTGCACCTTAACCGGAAGGTACAGCTTTTCTATTGTTTTAAAGGTGCAAATGTGCACCTATAAAGGTGCTGCCAGTGTGCAAAAGTGACCCATGTTTTCTTAGTGTGTACATCTGCGCAATGAGAAACACAATCACTACAGTATTGTTTGTTATTCATAACTATTTGTGGATATTTCAACCATTTCTGATTTTTGTTCAAATTTTACAGTAAGTTTGTTTGTTCTCTAGTTCCTCTTAAAAGTCGTTTCTTGAAGCGCCCTCTAAACCAAAACTGAACCATCCCTTTAATAATCAATGATATTATGTTCCTTTGTCTTGGTTTTACTCTACTGTAAATGTTGAGTGACATTCGGTCCGTACAAATTAATGAAACGTCCACAAAATGTCGCTATAATAAAAGGAGCGATGACATTGAAAACAAAATCCGAAACGGACATTCACGGTGAGCTCACATCCAAATGACACAGAGTAAATCGTACGGAAGGATCGATGCTGTCACCATACAAGCACGTTTTGTACGATGAATTTGTCACGGTCACTTAAAGGGACAGTCCCTCTTTTACAAAACGTCTGAACAGTTTCCAGTTGACGGATGGGGATGAATGTAACACACACAAGAAAAATCAGATCGAATAGCCCTGTAATTTGGATTCTACGAATGAAAAACGAATGCGTCCCTCCATCAAACTATAAATCGGTCAATAAAGGAGTTTAACTGATTTAGCATAATATTACAACAATATTGTACTTATTCTTGTAAAGGTATTGTGAAGTCGACATTTGTAAAGGTATGTCACGGAAAAAGATCTCAAAAATTAAGAATATATAATTACATGTAGTCAGTTTAAGCGAGGTTTGGTTATTTTGTTTAGCATTCGCTTATGCCGTTGTTATTTGTGCGCGGGTCACGTAGCTAGCGTGGGTCACGTAGGGGTCACGCATAGCAATGTGGTACTCCGTGGAATCCGTGTGCGAACTTTCTCACCGGGTGAATACATGTATAATGCACAATTAAACGTTGGACGACGGTTTAATAGTTTTAGGTCTATAACTACACGAAAAGGAGATTTCAAGCCCTAATTTTTTCGGGCATGCTGTTAAATGACATTTTCTTTCATTATAAGACAATAACCTCGCAACTTTTGAATATGTACAAGTTTGACATGATACACTGAATTTGTATAAATGTTTGTATATTGTATTGTAAAAAGGCTTAACTTTGTCGCGCCAACATTGGCGTGGCGTATTGCGTTGTCGGACTATGTGGGGCACACCTTACATATTTCTTTTAAAAATCCAAATAACAGTTTTGGGAACGTGACCGAAGGCATTTTATTCGCCATACTAATTGATCAATATTGATGATAATTATAATTCCACATTTATACCGCGCGCCCATCTGTCCATTCGAACACTCGTGGCGCATATTTCAAACATGTCAAAGTCATGACAAAATAACCGAACCTTAGAATCGTTAAATGCAGAATTATTAGTTGAAACTTAAAGGGACATTTTCCCAAACACATAATCACCTTTGATTATGTTCTCTAAACATTAAAACACAATTTCATGCAAATACGACCAACATTGGCCTTTTGAGCAAGGGATGAGCATCATTCAAAGTCACTCGCTGTACGGGATAATCCCATTCATCGCGAACACCAAGGAGGCTGCCATTGATGTTTATGAAACTCGGATCGCTTTAAAATGTGACGTCAAACCCGAACTAATCTTTTTGTTGGCTCACGTTTTGCCTTGTGTTTGTGTACAAACCCCGCGAGCTGCGAGAGCTAACACAAAGAGGCCGAGCTTGTTTGTTCGGGTTTGACGTTATAGCATTTCGGCGCGAACAATTCAAAATCTGGGTTTAAAAAAATATAATGGCAGGCTCCATGCTATACGCGATGAATGGGATTAACCCATACAGCGATTGACTTTGAATGATGCCACTCCTTTGTTCAGAGGGCAAACATTGGACATATTTGCATGAATTATGTTTTAATGTGTAGAGAAATTAATCAAAGTTAAATAGACGATGGGGAAAATTTCCCTTTAAACACATTCCACTGATATTGGGCCCAAATTCACCGCCCGTTCGCCCGTCTCCACATGACCGCAGCTATATAAAATAAGCCATACGATCGCTCGTTCGCATGCGGAGCGCTCGTGGTAGCATAGTTCTATTAGAGGTTTAGCAGAGGGTTAGCATTTCCGAGTGTTTCGGACAGTGCATTATCACAAAAGGTATTCAAAGTAGTTAAAATTCCAACTACTGGAGTACGCTATCGCGCCTATAAAGGGGCACGTTCTCAATAGGTATTCATCTTTTCACAGGTTTAAGCGAATAATTCAAACAAACAGTTATGCACTCTCACTGTATCATCAGTGATAATATCAATAATGATAATATAGCGCACCTTCCATCTCAAATAACACAAATGCGCTGAAACATAAAGTCCAAACGCCATTGTATAATATAGATATAGGACATGGCAAAATGATAATCTGCCAATCACGTCAACTTCTGTGCCCGTACTCAATGGGTGGGTTACACCATAGTCTCACAGGGCGGGACCCTCTTCTACTTGTACTTCATTATTATTAATAGAATTCAAATTATACTTCATATTATTTGCATAATTTAATAATTATGCCATATAGCGTTTGCACCCAGCGAGTACCTAATTGTACTCACGCATACTTTCAAAATGGTTACGTTTCCAAGTGCTATTAAAGGGATCCATTAACTTCATAGGATTATAGGCCAAAGTGATATTTAAGACGTCAATATATCATTGCATAGTATCATCGTAAGACCCTTCCGAATAAAGTGTTGCATTTTTGTAAACATATAGCACTGTGTATTAAGTAACTAAGCACTGTGTACTTGTGGCCTAGGGCTATTGAAACGGAGATAGGCGCCGCCTTATGTGCCAACATTGGTACGGGAAAGACTTTAACTTGTTTAACTAAGTGAAACAAAAATTCAGATTTGTTCGCGTGAAGTATTCGAACTTGGATATCATGAACGATCGAGGTATCCGAATACGAATACTTCTGGAATACAATCGCAAAGCGTCTCGGAACGTTTTCAATTGTAATCTTAAATATCTCCATAATTAAGATGACATTTGACATATCAAAACCCACGTCATTATCTGTTACCATAAGCCCAACAACAAGGTAAAAGAATAATCGGAAAGATGCAAATGATTTTGGTGGAACTTTAATGGATCACTTTAGTTATATGTAGTAGGATACCACATGTTTTTAGACATCATTACTGCAGCGATTCATTTATCATATTTGTCATTATCAGTATGATTATACGTTTTCCTGCATCAAAATGGAGCTATGTAATTGTAAGCAGTCCGATATAAGAATGTTTGCGATGTCTCAGTGTAACTGCAATGTTATTAATGTTTTAAAAACAAACAGACATATTTATGCTGTTTAACATCATGTATATGAACGTATAATTCTGTTTAAATTATGAATCCGATGTCTTTACTGTCAGAAGGAAATTCGACTGCAATTTCCCCAGAGCAGCTCTAAAACTGTTCACTACAGAAACTACAATTTGCAAATTCCATAGAATTTACACTGGACCTAGTAGGTTCCCTTAGGCAATGGCTTAAAGGGATAGAGTTTTGGTATAGAGGGCGCTACACAAACTAATTTGTTTGTGAGATAATGAAAAACTAAGTATCAAATAATAAAAAAAACATACAATTTTGATGACAGAATAAACTTTAGTTGATCAAAATCGGTTCAGAAATGGCTGAAATATCCATAAACATATCAATTTGTAATAATTGTGAGGCCCCAAATTCGTTCAATAATTCTGAACCAACCGTAAATTTAACAATTTACAAGAGAGGTTTATAAATAGTTGTTGATTATCTCTCTTGGTCTTGGTTACTAAAATTAAGTAAAAAAAAAACTGTACTCTCTTTACCAAAACTCAAATATCCCTTTAACACAAACGTCTAGATATTATCTATACCCTATTTATTCCTGTTTATACCCTACGGACATTTCATAAGTATTCATGTGCAATTCATGTTGCATCTAAATGCGGGGGATGGCGAGGCTTATTATTTGGTTAATTAATGTATCTAAGCAATGTAAGAAACAGAAATGTGATGGAACGGAGGGGATAACATTTTAACTCATTCCCTACTAGATTGTACAATCCTCATAGACTCAATACATGACCCACCATGCTCCAGTGGACAAGGGGTTAAGTTGAGCAGGTCCGACTTGGTAAGTAACTTTTTAATTATGCCATCTAGATTTTTCTTCTAGTACATGGTATATTTGAAGTATATTACTTGGGTAACATTTTTTTTTTACTATCGCTTGTACTTTCCAAAATCCCATATCACCTACCATGTAAAGTCGATATATAATGTAATAAAATTCACGGATGTTAAAACGAATAATTGTGTGAGTTAGTATGACGGTTATTTTAAAATGTTCAACCATCCAACTGAACAATCTTACTATCAGTAAAGTTGTTTTCTATGTTTCAAATAATTATTCAATCATAGCATCTTAGTTAAGAAATATATTAATCAATCATTCAATTAATCAATCATTCAATTAATCAATCATTCAATCAATCAATCAACCAATCAATCAATGTACACACGCGCGTGCACTAAATACGCTGACAATATACCAAAACAATGTGGATACTTGTTCAAATTTCAGCAAAGTTACTAGTTCCTTTTAAGCAAATTTTGTACAGAACAATGGCATAGATATACGCGGACACTATAGGACCGCATCCCCAAATAAGTTGAACACGAAACAAGAACAAAATATGAGAGCTACAGAATAATAACAGTTTAAAGGGATTGTTGAGTTTTGGTAAAGATGTTACAGTTTTGGTCAAGCGGAATTTTAGTGACCAAAACCTGCACAATTACATTACAAACTAATAGTTATAACTCCACCATGCTCGAAAGAAATTAAAAGTTACAAATGACTAAGTAAAGAGACTGTCATCATTCAAAAAGAGCCGTTCAAACTCAAGACGGCGTTCTCTAAAAACTCATTGGTTTCAACCATTTAAAATAAAATATTGTGCATGTGATGTTTTGTTGAAATAGTGATTAGATAAAGAGATATTCAATAACTATTTAAAAACCTCTTGATAAAACCTGATAAAATAAAAAATGTATTCTGTTATTAAAATTGTATGCTCTTACAAATTTGACACTCAGTTTGTTTGTATTTTCTAACAAAATATTATTTTGTGTAGCGCCCTCTAAACCAAAACTCAACTATCCCTTTAAACAAAGAAGGATTGGAGTTCGCCCCCAATAATTCGCGTGCCACACCCTCACAAATCGCTAGTTGTATAGTGGAAAGTGCTTAGAAATGTTATTGATGAAGTTTGATTAATCATGGTAACACTGCAGTCTAGTGTAGACGCTTTTCATGTGTGCAATGAGAAAAACAATCACTACAGTCCAAACAAGTTATTTATTGAAGCGCCCTCTAACCCAAAACTGATCAACCCCTTTAAGAATCACTATGTTTCGGCGCTTTGGTTATACTCCACTGTAAATGTTAATAGGGTGTCACGTGGTCCTTAGAACTTAATGAACCGTCCAATACCTGTCGTAATTTATAGGGGCCGTTGACATTCTTAACAAAAGGTGAAATGAGAAGACATTCACGGTGAATTACATCCATATGTCACATGGTAAATCGTCCGTAATGATCGATACTTAGTAAGCTGCTTATGTTATTTCGTTTTTATTGCAATTCATGTGAACCACGGATATATCGATCCGCGAGAAGGTCGGATCGGCCGCGGTCATCACCTTTTTCGAAAAACTATAACGCACTAAAGTATATAAATACATATATACAGTGGCGTACCCAGGATTTTTTAAAGGGGGCTTTTTTTTTTCTTCAGAAAAACATTTCTGTCAGCGGGGGGAGGGGGGGGGGGGGGGTAGTCGTAGAAAATTTTCGAAGCCGAGACCAAGTACCTTCAAAATTGTAGAGACCGAGACCAGGTCCGGTCCACAATTTTCGAGGCCGAGACCAAGACCCAGTGGTTTAGAATCCGGTAAGCGGGGGCGGGGGGGGGGGGGGGGGGGGGGCGGGGTCTGGGGGGGTAGTCGTGGACAATTTTCAAAGCCGAGACCACAAATTTGTCGATGTTTTCGAGGCCGAGACCACATTTTTGGGTCACAAGGGGGGGAGGGGGGGAGACAAAGGAGACAAACGTGAGAAAAGTGGGAGCAAAGGAAAAACATTTCAGGGATCTAATAGTAACATTTTCTAAATCGATATTCAAATACTGCATTGTACACGTATTTGGAACATGGAACAGGTTTTTGTTTTCCAGCATTCAATACACATGTAATTGGGGGTTCGTGCAAGTATATAAGGACTGCATTTATGTTTATAGTCAACCATGCAGACATGTACCCTACACATACTCCCAGTACAGTTCAGTGGCGTACAAGAGGGACACGGGGCATAATTTGACAAAACAAAAACACACTTAATAAGATGCGTCTTCCATCTATCTCCCCCCCCCCCCAACAAAAACAAACACAAACAACACAAACCAATAAATACAAAATATAAAAATAAGAAAAAAAAAGTCAGTCCAACCACTGTCACAATGTGTGGTGAATCTTCATGATTTGGATTGTCACTATATTAAATACGAGTCAAACATAAACATTAACAAAATAAACTGTTTAAAATGTGTAATACAAATTCAACGATATGCATAGTGCCAAGTACATGAATCTTTATTTTACAGTAAGCAACAAGAAAATAGAGAGGATGACACATTTGAAAGATTGATATTTTACGAGACCAATCGCACGCCATGATACATAGGCTACAGTTTATCAAGAGTAAAACATGTTCACAATATTAAAGTTACGTTATTCGAAACCTTAAATCCAGATATACTGGTTCTTTATCATCCATGAATTTAATACAAATGTGAGTTTGTTTTATTTGTGTGTGCAAATAAAATAGTTTTAACAATATTGGAATATGTTCAACCAATCACTGTGAAGCAAGTCATGTACGTGTATGGTGGGCGCGGTACTGTTTTGTCCTACGGCGGTTTTCTACGATTTCGTGAAGTTGGGATATCGTACAACGTCTGCGATTTCTTCGTGTAGTGGTCACATAATTTGCCGGGGCACGTACGATAACTTTGGGGGTTAAAGCAAAATTAAACCGCACGGCCTCCGTACTTACAATCTGAGTGCTCATACGGTCGCCTTATGGGCCTCGTACGGACATCGCAAGATGATCTTACGATATCGTTGACATCTTACGACTATAGAACGATTTCAGTGGCCCGAAAAATTTCAGTCGCAAAATCGTACGATATTCGGAATAATGCTACTCTGTCCGCGCTGGACCAGTACAGAGCCTGTGCGGTGCCCATGCGATGCTCTCTACGACGTGTCTAAGGGCTTACGGAAAATAAAAATCGTACGATGCATATATTTTGTTAATGCCTAGGTTACACATGCTCCGATTTGGGGTAAAGCGCCCGTACAATGCCACTTTAAGTGGAAATCTTGCGGGAACCTTCAGGCGGCCGCACGGGTGCCGTGGCTATCCTGCGGTCGCCCTTGCATTTTTCCTCACCGTAGGACGTCCACAAACTGTTAAATGCGTAGTTAAAACAAATATGCATCGTCACCGTCAGAAAGACGTTGAGAGCCCTTCCTTTAATGCATTCCCGTCATTAAAGTATGGGTATGGAGCATATGATTCGAATTCAACTTCTAACTTAGGTATATACCAAATGCTAATCATCCATGAAAAAACGTACGAACCAGGCATATGTATGTTCTTCAATCCCATTTCTGTACATGAACTGATACAAGTAACAAAGTCATTGAAACATAGTAACGCATGTGGATTTGATAATCTGAGTAGTAATTTGTTGAAAAAGGTAATACATTATATTGTCTATCACTTGGTTTATATTTGTAATATCTCTTTGAAAACAGGACTAGTATTGTACCTGATAAATTGAAAATTGCAAAATTAACCCCTGTATTTAAGAAGAATGACCCACACACATTTATTAATTATAGACCAATCTCAGTTCTACCCAGTATATCTTAATTACTTGAGAAATGTATTTATAACCGACTTTATTCTTTTTGTTTAAAATATATGTTTATTGATTGACAGTATGGCTTCAGAAAAAAACTTCTACTTCCTATGCTTTAGTTGAGTTACAAGATAAAGTTCTTTCTGCAATTAACAGTAATAAATTTGTTATATGGATATTTATGGACCTGTCAAAGGCTTTTGATATAGTTGATCATAAAATATTATTATCAATATTATGGAATTAGAGGAGTGCCCTTACAATGGTTTGATAGTTATCTTAATAATAGAGTCCAATATGTAATGTATAATAATAACCGTTCCGATGAATCTTGTGTTACTAATGGTGTACCCCAAGGGTCAATCCTTGGTCACTTATTATTGTTGTTATATATAAATGATATTAAGAAAGCTACCGATAAGTTTGAATATGTTATGTATACAGATGATACTACTTTGATTTATACACAGCTAAATATTGTTGAAACTATGTAACATGTCACAAAAATAGTGCAGTCTTACACTCAAAATTGATAATAATATTCCTTTGTTTAAAATTGATACTGTTAATTTGTTTGTGTACTTTATAGTAATATGCATTGGGATACCTTAATAGGTAAAGTTTCTAAATGCATTGGCATACTCTATAGATTAAAGGATGTAATTCCTTCATCCTCACTGATATTAATATTTGTTTCACACTGCCCCACTATTTAGGAAATTGAAAACACTTAAAGGGATCGAACAGCCCTGTAATTTGGATTCTACGAATGAAAAACGAATGCGTCCCTCCATCAAACTATATATCGGTCAATACAAGCGTTTAACTGATTTAGCATAATATTACAACAATATTGTACTTATTCTTGTAAAGGTATTGTGAAGCCGACATTTGTAAATGTATGTCACGGAAAAAAATCTCAAAAGTGAAGAATATATAATTACATGTAGTCACTTTAAGCGAGGTTTGGTTATTTTGCTTAGTATCCGCTCATGCCATTGTTATTTATGCGCGGGTCACGTAGCTAGCGCGGGTCACGTAGGGGTCACGCATAGCGTTGTGGTACTCCGTGGAATCCGTGAACGAACTTTCTCACTGGGTGAATACAAGTATAATGCACAATTAACCGTTGGACGATGGTTTATTAGTTTTTAGGTCTATAACTCCACGAAAAAGAGATTTCAAGCCCTAATTTGTTCAGGCATGCTAAATGACATTTTCCTTCATATAAGACAATAACCTCGCAACTTTTGAAATTTGGCTTGCAAAAGAGGGGCTATCCCTTATATTTGATCTGTATTTTTATTCTATTGCTCTGCTAGGATTATATTATTTTCAAAATATACTTCCACAAAATATTTCAAGAATGTTCATTTTGAATAATAATGTGCATAATTATAATACTCGTGGGCGTGACTCATTCCATTTTTGGCCAGTAAAGACAAATATTTCTTTGAAATCAGTGAGAAACCAGATTTCCTGTTATCTGGAACTCTATTCCCCCTGAAATTTCTTCATGCAAGTCATTAACACTATTTAAAATAAACTTGAAGCAGCATCTTATATCAAAAATTATTGTTCGTGTATGTGTGTGTGTGTGTGTGTGTGTGTGTGTGTGTGTGAGCAAAAATTAATAACATATGACAAATCTTTAGCCAATCACCATATAGCAAGACGGTTACGTGGGCGCGGACGTCTCTCAGCCAATCACAATTCTCAGATAATGACTTCAAGAAAAGGGAAAGGACGCAAAAACTATAGATCTAGTAACCGTGAGAAAGTCGCTGAGAGCCCCTTCTATTAATTATGCATTCCCGTCATTAGAGTATGGGTAAGAAAATCGCTGACAATCACAGGCCTCCCTGTTAAGCGCTATAATTGAGGTAGAAACTCGATGGTCATCATTTCATCTGTTGACCGTTTGAAGCAGATAAAAGGCGCCGTACAACTGCTGTGGATCATTATCACCATTATCCACCCGCGTACCGTCTTGTATTCGTGCACAGCGACGGATCGGCGAGGGAGCGACCAATCGAGCGCCATGCCGACCTGCTGGTTGATACCCTTCTTGCTCTTCTCTTTTGGAGCTCTCACCGCTACTTCAGGTAAGTGTAGATTGGTTGCCATTCTTTTATCCCTCCTTCTTACAGACAATTTTAATTAAAGGGATCTAGTAACTTTGTTGACAGGTGCAAAAAGTGATAAGTGATTCATATTATGTGTATTGGTGTGATCTGATATGTCCTCAACATAATGTGTAAACATTTCACGTTAATTGGATGTTTTTTGGCCGAGATATGAGCGAAAATGCAAAGTGATTTTCACTTACTCATTGCACTGACTTTGAACACGGCTTAAATTATTCAGTAGACAGTTTAACATCTGAACACTTTAATCATAAATATCTTTTGAACGAAATGGAAATTTAAAAAACCGAAATCTGTCCCGTGCTTTATTGTTAATATGTATATCATATGAGAGAGCCACTATAGTTCCAAGTATGTTATGAGGATTTGGAAAAAGTGACTTAGTCCCTTTAATCGTAATTATTTTAAGTCTCGGACTGCTGTTTTACCACCCCAGAGACCTGACTACTTACCAAGCACTTGATTCTTTAGATCATTGCATTCTTTTATATAAATTGCTGTTTCATGGAATAAGAGGAGCACCATAATGGTTTTAAAACTATTTTTTCCAGAAGAAAATAATTTACTTATTTGAATGATGAATACTCCGAAACTCTACACGTCAACTGTGGTGTCCCGCAAGGGAGTGTACTCGCCCCCTACTGTTTCTTATTTATACAAATGATATGGTTAAGTCCTTACATTTGTTGCATTTTATATCTTGTATGCAGCCGACGATACGATTATTTTGGTTTCTCATGAATTGTGACCGGCTATAGAAAAACCCTGCACTTGTCGGTCAAAATCAAAAGGTATTTCTTTCATACTATTGAAAATGCCTTATCACAAGCTTTCATTTCATGCTTTGTTCTAACAAATTGGTCAATAATTTGCGAAGATATGATTGTTTAAATTCTACAGTCATAAGTCTTTTACACACATTATGTGAACTCAACAATTCTTCCAAACATGAATTATTGACAAGTGCAGGGTTTTGCTATAGCCGGTCACATATAATGACACTAAGTAATATTGTTAATCATGAATTATACAATGTTTCAAACTGGTTTAAAGCGAATAAGTGAACACACTAGTCCCCTCCTTATAAAGCTTAATACTTTAGCCCTTGCGCGATTTAATACAATTGATATCAGGTACGTTTATTTTCCGTTCTAAACGTAAGCTTCTCCCGACGATATTAAATTATTTCTTTATTGAAAATTAACAAGTTCATAATGTATATATAAGAGGTAAACATAAATTATACTTGCCATTCTTACGTTTAAAGGGATGGTTGAGTTATGATAAAGAGGGCGCTACACAAAATAATTTTGTGAGATTTTTGTGAGACCAGTTTGTGAGATAATGAAAGAGTGTCAAAATTAAACAAACATTACATTTCAATGACTAAGCTTTATTTTATCAAAATCAGTTCAGAAACGGCTGAAATATCCAGAAACAGTTGTCATTTGTCACCATTTATCATATGTGGGGCCCCGCAATTATTCGATGATTTTGAACCAGCCGTTAAACAAAATTAAACATGCTTCCTCTTTTCTAAAAGTTTACAAAAAAAGGTTTTCAAATATTTGTTGATTATCTCTCTATCTAATCACTATTTCAACAAAACATCACATGCACAATATTTTATTTAAAATGGTTGAAAGCAATTACTTTTTAAAGAGCGCCTTTATGAGTTTTAACGGCTCTTTTTGAATGATAACGGGCTTTTTACTTAGTCGTTTGTAATTTTGTATTCCTTTCGAGCATGGTGGAGTTATAACTATTAGTTTATAATGTAATGGTGCAGGTTTTGGTTACTAAAATTCAGTTTGACCAAATCTGTACTCTCTTTACCAAAACTCAACTATCCCTTTAACTTAAACTCAAGCAAATTCAGTTCGATATCATGCATCAGTACACTGTTATTCCTTAGACCAATCAATACAAGAGTTATCTTCCATAAATTGCTTCAAGAAAACAAAATAATGTTAATGAATTTATTGTGCAATATACTTTGAAATCTTTCCATTCATCGTATACAAATTAGTTTACACCAATTGCGCTTGTGTGTGTATTTTTTGTGTGTGTGTGTTTTAATGTTAATTGATGTTGTTGTTTTCTTTGTAATTGACTTATTTTTCATTATCTTATAAGTTGTATTTTATTGTATGGGGCGTGTTTTCATACAAGCTTGTAGCTTTCTAAAGTGATCCTCAGTACACATTTTACACTGAATTATAATCTTGTATTTTATATTGACTTGTGAATAAACTGAATTGAATTGAATTGACAGGACCAGATTAAGGAAAGGCTAATTAGTATGTTCGCAAACACCTTAAAATATTACAATACGTGCCTTCGCAGTTGTTGCGATCGCAAGAACACGTGACAAAATTCGAGTACGGAAGTAGATTCACGATCAGCTCTTCCATAGACTAACACGGGATTTTGTTCTCAAATCAACTCGCACAGGATCCGATATTTGGCAGAGATTTTCTTTTATCCAAGTATTATTTGTAAGGTAAGAAACCAACGTTTATGATCCTGTATTTTTTATAACGATCCTTCAACAAATAAACCTTATAAAACGACTTTAAGTCGGCTAATAAGAGTGGGGCCCTGCCCAGTCCCATCTGTTCAAATGTGTGTGAGTGCACGTATTTTGCGTCGGTGACTTTACTTTTCCAACTGCTAAACACGTGTTTTAGGTAGAAATTAATTAACCAAATGAATGTCTCAGGTGTATGAAACCATGAGGCATAGGTTTAATTTTAAAGCACATTTGGGAGTGTTTGGCAGCTGGAAAAGGCAAGTCACCGACGCAAAATACGGGCACACACATGCACTCCACACACATTTGAACAGATGGGACTGGGCAGGGCCCACTCTTATTAGCCGACTTAACGTCGTTTTATAAGGTTTATTTGTTGAAGGATCGTTATAAAAAATACAGGATCATAAACGTTGGTTTCTTACCTTACAAATAATACTTGGATAAAAGAAAATCTCTGCCAAATATCGGATCCTGTGCGAGTTGATTTGAGAACAAAATCCCGTGTTAGTCTATGGAAGAGCTGATCGTGAATCTACTTCCGTACTCGAATTTTGTCACGTGTTCTTGCGATCGCAACAACTGCGAAGGCACGTATTGTTACTCAGCAGTTACCAAACCTAAGTAAGGCTATAGGTTAAAGCAACACTAACTATGCATTAAAGGAATCTAGTAAGTTTGTTGACATGTGCAGGAAGTGATAAATGGTTGGTATAATGTGTAGTTTTGGGATCTGATATGTCATCTTAGTATTGAGTGAATATTTTCACGTTAAATGGCCGAAAAATGAGGAAAAATGCAAATTTATATTCACTAAGTAATTGCACTGACCTTTTACACGGTTACGAATATCCAGTGGATAGTTAATAATCTGAAAACTTCAATCGTTTCTATTTTTTACGAAGGGAAATTTGAAAGAAAAGACATGTCCAGTGCTTCTATAGTTACCATAATTTGCAAAAGTTTAAGACCACCCTTCCAAAATGCAATAACTCAAAGAAAAAACAAAGTTAAACATATTTATTTTTCAGACATACTTTTATCTTCAACGCATAACCTTTGTATCAAACTTGAACTGCTCTTTGACATTGTTTCCATGACCACTGTAGTAAACATGTTATGTAATCATTCAATGAGACAAAATAATGCATTCCAAATTATTGAAATACCCACAAATTCCCAGGTGGTCTTAAACTTTTGCAAATGATGGTAGTACAAATACAACAAGGAATATGAGAACCGTAAGAGATCCAAGTAAGTTTTGAGGATTCGGAAAATGTTACTAGATCCCTTTAAAGGGGTAGTACAGTTTTTTGGTAAGGGTGAACTTTAGTAACCAAACCTGGACAGTAACATTGTAAACTAATAGTTATAACTCCACCATGCTCGAAAGGTATACAAAATTACAAACGACTAACTAAAATTATCATTCAAAAAGAGCCATTCAAACACAAAAGGGCGCTTTCTAAAAAGGCATTGGTTTCAACAATTTTTCATACAAAATTATGCATTGTGATGTTTTATTGAATTAATGATTAAATAGAGAGATCATCAACAACTATTTAAAAAACGCTTTTGAACATTTTTGAAAAAGTGCAAGCATTTTTTATTTATTTTTAAATTTCATCTAATTATTTGGGCCCCAAATAATTATGAGATTAAATTTATTTATTGATATTTCAGCTGTTTCCGGGTCGATTTTGACCAAATAAAGTTTATTCTGCCATTAAAATTGCATGTTCTCTCAAATTCGAATATCATGTTAGTCATGTTAGTCGGGGGTTAGTCTAGACTTAGGTAACACATACAGGGATAGTTTTGGTTAGGCTAAGCTTTAACGAAGAGTCCTGCACAATAACATTACAAACTAATAGTTATAACTCCATCATGCTCGAAAGGTATACAACATTACAAACGACTAAGTAAAAAGCCTGTTATCACTTAAAAAGAGCTATTAAAACACAAGAGGGGGCTCTCTAAAAAAAGCATTGTTTTCAACCATTTTTTATACAAAATTATGCATGTGATGTTTTCTTGTAAAAATAATTAAATAGAGAGATCATCAACTATTTAAAAACCTCTTTTGTATTTTTGAAAAAGTGTAAGCATATTTATTTTTTTTTTTCAATCAAGGAATACATATGGGCCCGATTTATTCCGATCGGATATATTTATTGATATTTCAGCCGTTTCTGAACCGATTTTGATCAAATAAAGTTTATTCTGTCATCACAATTCGGATTTTACACTCGGTTTTCCATTATCTCTACAAAAACATTATTTTGTGCAGCGCCAGGCCTCTATACCAAAACTGAACTACCACTTTAAGGCCCGACTAAGTTAGTAGGATACCTGTCAATGTTTGTACGTCACTATATGTATTGATTGTTCTCTCTTGTAATCATCTACACTATGTTATACTTTATGTCTATACAGAATTCCAAGCTGGAAGGATGGCAGGAATGGGCAGTTATATGACCACGATCATCTCACCTGATTTTCCTGACCTCTATCAACCGGACACCAAGACTGAGTGGACATTTGAGGTCCCGTATGAGAACCAGGTATTGATATTGATAACATAAATTGGATAATTAGAGGAAATCAACATCCAAAATTATTATTCTTATACATTAAAAAAAGGTTGTAGTTTAAGTTCCACCAACACGTGAAAAGGGGTTTCCCGACAAATGTTAAGATTTGTAAAATTATCATCATACTTAAAGTGATCTAGTAGCTTTGTTGGCATGTGCAAAAAAAATGTGTATTGGAGTCCACAAAGTTATGTGTGAACATTTCACGTTAATTGGATGCTTTTTACCTGAGATATGAGCAAAAATGCAAAGTGATATTTACTTACTCATTTTACTTACTTTCTACACGGCATTAAATTATTCCATAGACATATCTGAACACTTCAATCGTAAATATCTTTTGAACGAAATGGAAAAAAAACCTGTCCCGTTCTTTTATTGTTAATATGAATATGTTTAGGAATAAGAGAACCACTAGAGTTATAAGTAAGCGGGGTGGCGTCAACCCTTTCTAAAAAAAAGGTAACTATAATTGGATGATGTTCTTTACGTGGTGTTCCCCTTTAATATAATTTAATTAAATAATAATAAAAGGAAACAAAACGAGTCACATGGATACAAATTCACAAGGACATAAACATAACTTCAAAATTGTCCTCAAAATCTGACAAAAAGGGATGAACTAAATATAATAGCATTAACGGCACATCTTGACGCGGACAAGAGCATGTACGTGTTGTAAACCTTTCAGATCTTATACCGAGGCAAACATTTAACATATTACAAATATATCATGATTCAAACTACACAAGGTGGCCAATTCTCACCTTTAGCACGTTCAACATAATTATAATAATAATGATACTAAATGTATCTTGTTCAGAGCAATATATTAAGTCACCATGCACTTATTTTCTACGCGGTTAAATTCCCTCGTAGATAATGTTAAATCCGGACACTTCATTCATTAATATCACTATTATCCATTGGAAAAAAGTTGATTCTACTTTTTGTGTAAGCGTCACTTCCCATTTATCTTTAACAAGTCAGAATTGCTACCAGGTTTGGACGATTACTTGAATGACAATGTAATAGATGACTGCGCCAAAATGATCAGAGTACAACTCGAAACATATTACATATTAAGAAAAGTATCCGAATTAGTTTGTAAAGACATGACGTGATTGTGTCGTTAGTTTGTTTTCCACCATCGTGTTAATCAACTCGGTCACATTCTTATCAGTTTCTGACAGTTGTATCACTACTGTCAACAATCCAACGCTGTGTTAACTGCCCCCGAGGCCCAGTGCTATCACAGAGATCTGCCCTGGTTCTCTAAGAAAGTGCCAACCCTGATAAAAAAATATACTGGATGCAGGCTTGAGTGCTAACAAATCACGATAATCATGACCACAGTTTAGGCCCTCAAAGTGAGGTTTTCATCTAACGGGAGAATCACGTAATGAGACCTGAACATCTTGATAACTACTTTTGGATGTTGCCATGAGTCATAAAAATATTTAAAAATACGAAAGCGACAGAAAGCTTTGATTTAAAGCATAACGATTAAAACGTATATCAACATGTTGGATCTTGAAAAGCGATTCAACTATTTGATTATCTAACGTGAGACCTAAAGCCGCAATGCTTGTGCAAGTCTTCTAATTGGCGAATTCCATCATGTCGTCAGACAATTTTAATTCTGCTCCGTTTACCTATCCATTATAATCATAACAGCCATAACGAGCGGTTGTGCTGACCAGAATGTGCGACAGATAACTGAACTTTTATTTTCGATACGTTTTCTTTATGGTCATTGTAGCGTTTTTGTAATATTCAAAGTACCGAATCATATGCAGGCATGGATACTTATCAACACGGTCGATCTCGAAAGGCACTTCGATACGCTGACTATCAGACACGAGAGCTTTGCCCAGGATGCGCCTGACACCGCCTTCTCATTGGACAGTTCTAACGTGACGTCATTGCTGCTACCTAGTGGCATTGTTACTGTGCGGTTCTGTAGCGACAGGATTCGTCAGTTTGGCGGCTTCGCACTTGACGTCAGACTGCTACAAACCAATGGTAAAGTGTCAGATATAGTCGATATTAAGTGATTCATTGTCAATTCAACCAAATTCATTTGGGGCTTTCACAATTCTTTGTTCTTTTTTCTTCTTCTAATTGCTCCCTAAGCATGGAGCTTTATGAGGCTGAATTGAAAGGCGTGACAGGACGATTTTCCATTGTAGTAAAAAGTATTTGAATACGTATTCTTTGATCGCCAATTGTAAGCGAATTTGGTTTATCTGTGCAAACGAACGGGGATAAAATGAGACAAATGTTCACCATTCACTGTTAGCCAAACATTAGTAAAATACCACATTAATAATTTAGAATAATCGTACAATGATAAAAATGGGAATTTATTTAATTAGTCTAACTCGGAGGTCCTAGAGTTCATTTGTGCGTCAGGCATGCAGCACATCGTCAATGCAGCATGATGTTGTGATGATAATTATGATAAATATTGAAAATGTTGACACTCATACTTATTACAATTCATTTTCAGGTAGCGTTGCTTTAGATCTCACGAATGACTTCAGTGAGATAGAGTATATCGAGTTCACGTGTTCGTCATGCATGCAGCGCGCATCGCCACTATCGGAAGATGGTCTGATGATAATGAAGATAACTTAAGAAAATTACGATGTACCCTAATATAGGTAGCATTGCTATGGATACCACGATTGTCTACAGTGATATAGTGTATATTTGATATTTGATATATCTTATTTCCACACCTTCTTGAACATAATTATATACAAAGTACACAGGTATAAACAAATTAACAAAATAAAATGTATATCAATGTATAATGTTTTATCTTATATTATAAGATTAAACATTGATAACAATAATGATGCCCCCCTTATCCCAATCTATATACAGGTAGCGTTGCTATGGATACCATGGATGATTTCAGTGAGGTTGAGTACCTTGAGTTCAAGTGCGCGTCGGGTATGCAGCTTATCGCCGCTGCCGCAAGGTGTGATGGGATACCTGACTGCCACGACCTTTCTGATGAGATGGAATGCACAGGTAGGTGGTGGACTCCAGGACCACCTAGGTATTCGATGGAATGCTCAGCAAACATATGTTTAATTAATTGTTGGCTCAACTTAATTGAATTGAATTTAATACTGACCTTGGATCAGATAAATGACGAGGTCTATTTAGTCATAATCATAATATAGTGACTAATCTAAAGAGAATTGACAGTTGTCATGAACTGTTCCATAAAAAAGATCCTGACTTATAATATGGAGTGCCAATAGTGTTGGGCAATTTCGTTACCTTTGCCATAAACGGAGATAAACCCAGCAAATACAAATTATACTATCATGAATTGAATTTAATTTAATTAAAAGTGGTTCATTGAATAACAAAGTAAATGGCAGTTACAAAGCTGAATTGCGTACAATTTTACAAAAGTCATGAAAACTAAGCATCATAAAATTATAAATATAAAATCTTGCGTACTAAGAAATAAACGTGATAATACTGCTTTACTTTAAATGGTCAACTATTAGGATGGCATAATCAGCCACGCAGAAAAGGAAGTTAAATAAATATATTGTTTGCATAATTATCATAAAACAAAATAAATCAAAATATGGGATACTAAGACATTACATATTTAAACAAAGCTTTATGCAAATAAATCATTTTATTTATTAATACAAAAAATATTGATCATTATGATTGTGTAGAGCAGAATATATTACTACTAACTCAATACTAATGCACATTAACAATTAACCATTAGGATAAAACATCGACCATAATTTGGCGTTAATTTAATGATAAGGATACTATAATAGTGAATCAAGATTTTGTTGATTATGCATTAAATTTAGATGATTATATAAATACTGGTATTCCATGGGTAAAACATTACATAAGAACCGTATGAAATGAGCTGTGTTATGTACTACAAAACAATAGACAAGTTATGAATGTGTTATGTCATCCAAATACGTGTATTAACACAATGTATTACACAAAAGATACAGTGATTCAGTTGAAATTGTGGGTACAATATAAAAATAATTATCACAAATGTATAATATTAATGCATGGAATTATAACATGTACTCATGATACTATTATAACATTACATTTACATGTCGTATGCAAACAACACAGGTGGATATCTAAATAAAAACCTGTTCTGGGGGGTGTTTCACAAAGATCCTAAGTTGGACTTAAAAAGTATGGAAAGCCGTTAGTTTCATTAAAAATTTGTTTGGTAAAAGTCATTTAAAGGGGCATAAAATGTTGTTTCAAATCATTTAATGATTTGAAACAACATAACAACATAAACAAATATTAATTTAATATTTTTTATTATCAAGGAGATTTCATGTCATTCATGTAGAATTTATGAAAAGTCTAAAATACTTGCATGTTTGATTATGAATTTATTTTATTCCAAGGCTGCAAATGGCTTTCCATACTTTTTAAGTCCAACTTAGAACTAAGTTCACCTTAGGATCTTTGTGAAACACCCCCCTGAAATTTTGAGCAAATAATCAGGGCAACAGAAGGTTGAAACGAAATTATCTCTTTGAAACTTCTAATTGTATGAGCTTAATACATGGATTCATCATGTAGTGATTGTATATTGAACCCTACAATCGCGGGGTAGTCTTCAACAAAGTAAATGGCTAATATTTTCCCAGTACAATATGTATAATCTCAATGAAAGAAATACATAGATTTCACATTTCCTTGACCTTTTACTAAAGTGGAAAACACAAACTACACACTAAGAAAAAATGGGTCAATTGTGTTTCTGTTGTTGCTTTATGAATCATACTTTATTCTTGCGCAGACGTGTGCGGGTCTGGTAGTTACCAGTGCAACGGAACGGATATCTGTCTTCAAGGAGCCCTAAGGTGCGATGGTTGGTACGACTGCCCTCTACGTGACGATGAAGATAATTGTGGTAAATACATATATGTATTTTGTTGAAAGGGGGAAATAGAGAGAATATGCGAATATTGAGTAGTTGAGACTGAGTGGTGGATTAATTTCATTGTATCTTCCTCATATATTGATGAAGTTATTATTCGTAGATAATTTAATGTTCGTTACTGTTCCTTCCCTGTTGCAGGTGAAATGTGCATTCCTGGGTGTGCATGTGGTGCAACGGGATACTACTTTTACGAATTCGAGGTACTGGCCCCATGTCGCTACGAACCAACATGGCTGTCGTTCTGGACGAACTGTACTAACAGCACACATGGTAGCGGCTGGAATCAACAATTGTCGCGCAAAACATCGACACACACTAAAATGCTGTAAGAGTGCTCGACATTTAAACATTTGAATCCCGTGCGTTTGAAATGACCACTCCCCGTCATAAAAAAAAGACATTCACACTTCGCTTTAATGCACGTTGTTGAGACTCAATGTCTATGCATTTTAATTGAAAATGTTCTTGTTTAATTTGATATAAGTTGCTAAATATAATCTGCAATCGCTTAAAGGGTGACTAAATTACAAATGCATGTTGACTTTTGTTGATCTGTAATAATGAATACATCATATATCTTTTGACTTTTTGATGTACATTTTTGTCATAGTTTTTATATTATTTGTTCTATTACTTTTATTATACCTGCTAAGCTCCACCCCTAAACAAATCCATCCAGAAGCAAATGACTTTTCTGACATCATATGCCAGTCAATTCATCAGTCAGCTAAATAAACAAAAGACATTGGTATGTCCCTTCCCATTAACCGATTACCTGTTCAGAATAGCATTGCATGTTCTTATACAATGCCCACTCACCATGAAAAGAAGGGTTTCATTGACAAAATGCAAAAAGGTACTCAGTGGGTAAGGACATACCACTGTCTTTTGTTCATGTTTATCTAGCTGACTGATAGTTGACTGGCATGATGATGTCACAAAAGTCATTTGCTTCTGGAGTGTTTTTTAGGGGTGGAGCTTAGCAGGTAGAATAAAAGTAATAGAACAAATAATATAACAAATATTACAAAATGTACATCAACAAGTCAAAAGATATGTGATGTATTCATTATTACAGATCAACAAAAGTCAACATGCATTTGTAATTTAGTCACACTTTAAGTATGACATTCATCATTCTAACATGACTGGATGGTTGAAATCAGAGGATTTTCCTCTTCAAAAAACAACCTTTAAAGCAAGAGGGCGCTATCCAAACACCGAACAAAACGAAGCCGATTAAAACAAAATTCTGAAACACAAATTAAATGCGGAAATAATCGGGATCAGTTAAATTTCCAGCTTGGTTTATTTTGATGAATGTTTAAATTACAGAATTATTTCTTTTATCGATTGAATTCCGAATAAAAAATGAAATCCAGCGACTTCGTTTGTGTAAATGTCAGCCGTTTCCTAACGAATTTTATTTAAACCCTGTTCCTTTCCTTTTTATTTCCCTTTCCTATCACCATTTATCTGTTCGTTATGGCAACATTTCCGAACTGCATTCATTGAAAATACTTGGTATAAATCGTGCTAAAACATATCCGATGAGCGGATAGTGTTTCAGTTATTGAATCGTCTATACGTGCAATACAGTCTTTCAAATGAATTATGAAACACAGATTATATTTTACTACGATATGAGCCAAAATTCACCCCTGGTCTCATTGTCTACGGGATATTGCATTTCCCATGCCAGGTTTCCGTGGTGAAAGTGTGAATTAAAATTAAAGAATGTGGTTCATTGGATGAGTCAATTTTGTTCAACTAACTAACTTAAAGGGATCTAGTAACTTTGTTGAGATGTGCAAAAACTGATGAATGGTTGATGCAATGTATACTGTTGTTATCTCATATGTCCTCAGGGTATTGTGTGAAAATTTCAGGTCAAATGGACAATGTATGGCCAAGTAATGAGCGAAAATGCAAAGTGATATTGGGTGATATTCACCAACTCACTGCATTCACTTTGTACAGGGATGAAAATCTCGCCCGGAGATTTTCTTATCTAAATACTTCAATCATACATATCTTTGTAATGAAAGGGAAATTTGAAAAACCGAAAGCTGTCCCATGATTTTATTGTTAATACGAATACAACAAGGTATAAAGGAACCGCTAGAATTACAATTTTATTTTGAGGATTTGGACAATGTTACTAAGTCCCTTTAAAGGGAGTTAGTAAAAAAAACAATGACGTTCCAGTCATTACGCATTTAAAGACAATTATCAGCACGAATCTTGTTATAGATCGTGTCTTGTGTTTGTACTTACAGAGACTTGACTTTGACTCCACTGCCCAACCTGACCCCAGGTACTTTCGAAGGACTGTCTCAAGTGGAAGTACTGTAAGTATACATTGTGTGCAGTTATAATAACCACGGTGAAGAAAAGATCGAAACATAACATGTTATTACTTTCGAACTATGCAACATGTTTGAACTTGTTTACACTATTTTGTCACTTGTTTTACATTTTAAACAACACAAGATCCTACCATATCAAAGGGATATCGTCAATAGGATTATGAATGTCTACAACTGGTTGTATGTCATGAATTTGAAGAAAACATAAATTTCATGAATAATTGCGTAGGTATGGGTTTCATGCCCACGTTTTCCATGCTAAGAGGAAAATGTTTTGATTTTGCTATTGTAAGTAGTGCATATACAATACAAATGTATTGTATTGTGTGTGGGGCTTGATTATGAGTAAATGAATACTTTATTAGAGTTACAAAGTGGTAGTCAATTTCTCTTATCAAGGAAGGAAGACTAGTTGAAGATGAGTTGAATGTTGCTTGTAAGTATCGGCTTCCATGGTTGGTGTAGATAAAACGTGCGGTTTGCGGTAGCAACATGTAAGAGGAGAGGATTGGTGAATCCTAGAAAAGACTGATGGTATTATGTATAGGATAGTCCTAGAAAGGACTCTCGGTAGTCCTGAAAAGGACTGTTTGTATTCATTCTTGAGCTTGTAGTTCTAATAAGATCTACAGTGCCGGTATAGTTATTGTAAGGAGAGGGTAAGGAGAGGGTAGGAGGGGCAGATTACCTTTATCCTGATGCTAAATCACAGGCAGTCAACATCTAATTAATGCTTCACTTGACAACTCTCATTAAGAATCAAAGTGCTAATACAAGTCAAACTAGGACCTGGTGAGACCTTTTTATGGTACAATTACAACTTACAGGAACAGAATCAACACATAATGCGCTTTGTATTAAACATATGTATACAATCCATGCCCTTTATGTACATGTAACGAATGGACAAGATCCATACAATTTTGATAAAATTCACGTTTTTTACCAAATTGAAGGCCTTTTACGTCATTGACTTTACATCTATTTATATGACATTACGTAATTTTGCTTCCAAATATTATTAAATGGACAAACTAGCGTAAAACTTTAACAAAAATTACAAAAAAGTGCTAGGTCCAATAATTGTGTCCAAGGCTGTATAGAGCAAATATAATCCATCGGCGAATCTGAAAGCCTTTATAAGAAATGTATTTCAGGTACAAAACATGTCGACATTTTCCTCAGATACCACATTGAAATATATAAGGGGACTAAATGTGAAAGAAATCGTAGTGTGTATTTTTATAATTACAGATAAACGGTCACAATTTGTTTTATTTCTCGACCGATTTTTGCTAACTTTTGTACCACATTCTTCTCTGATTCTGCTGTTTATTCCAACACAATCTGTCAAAATAATAATGCTGAAAGGCAGTATAACACATTTGCAGACACCGCGGATCTTTTCTCAACATTTTTATGTTGGTAGGGCTTGATGTTAGTAAAATCAATTGACCCTTTACTTCTTCAATAAACGAATTTCTCTTTTAGTTCTGAAAAAAAAACAGACTTCAGATATTAACTCGGCTACTGGATAATGCAGCACTAATTGATTAGTCGATACGAATACAACAAAAATACGCTGATTACACAGCGACCCACACACAAAATGATTAAAGGCAGTATATACCGCGGATCTTTTTTCAATATATTCATGAAGGAAGGGATAGATGTTACTGAAAATCTGTGAGAAATATCAAATCAATTGACCCCTTAATTCTTCAATATACGAATTTTATATTTTTTCTGTTTTTATTTCTGACAAGAGACTTGACAAAAGACTTGAGATAACTCGGCCTCTGGATAATACGACACTTGATAAGTCAATACAAAAAAAAGAAATACGCTGATTGCCCAGCGACACACACAAAAAAGTAATAGTTTGGCCTCGTACCAAATCTTACGTAATTAGCTATGATCGTACGTTATACACATATTGTCGATATCGATGACACGTACATACATAATAACACACAGTGGCGTACCCATGATTTTGTCAAGGGGGGGGGGGGTATTTCGTCAGTCAAATTTCTGTCAGCGGGGGAGGGGGGGGGGTGGGGAGTGGTAGAACATTCTCGAAGCCGAGACCAAGTACCTTCAACATTTTTAAGACCGAGACCAGGACCGGTCAAAGAATGTCGAGGCCGAGATCAAGACCATTGGTTGAGAATCCTGTAAGCGGGGGGGGGGGGGGGGGGGGGGGAGTGTCCGTAGAAAATTTTCGAAGCCGAGACCAAGATTTATCAACATTTTCGAGGCCGAGACCAGGGTTCTTCGCACTTTTAGAGGCCGAGACCATCAGTAATAATGGTCGAGACCGCTTAAATGTGGTCTTGAGACCAGCTTCAAGTTGAAAGGGGGGGGGGGGGGGATTCAAACCCCCCAAAACAGTCATTGTTTTTGTCAAAGGGAGGGGGGGGGGGTTCCCCGAGTACGCCTATGATAACACACCGTGCCGGTCAAATTTTATATTAAACGATGTCGGTGCTGGTCGACGTGTGTAGCTATTCATAAACGTTTAGACCAGACGTTTAGTGATTTTGAACAAAAACAATATATATTTAACAAATCTCTCTTAACTGATCAAAAGGGACAAATAACTTAACTTGTAATATGTGTCCACTAAGATCTTTTTTACAGGCCCAGCAATTACAAGAAATGTCTACCCTCTTGGTTTGGTGGATGCAAATATTGTTTATACATTGTATGTGTATGGAAGTTGTGTGACAAGATTGGTAGACAGCACGCTCTCCGATCGTGAGATCTCAAGTACGAACAACGCCCACTCAGTCTGTCCTTCGGCAAGGCATTATCCACATTGCTGCTCTCTACCCATGTATATAAATGAGTACCATGGTCGACCGGGTGTCAATTAGCACTCGTGCTATTGGCAGCATACGGTTTGTGTGCTCCCCAGGGAGATGAACAAGTACACACTATTATTGTGTACGTTTGAACTGTTCCAGATGACCATGGGTAATATTACTTGTGCTAAAAAAAACTGTATTATAAATTTAGAAATCAAAATTTTCATTTCAGACACCTAGACTACTGTCAGATCACCTACCTACCACGCGGTGTGTTTGATGGTCTACATCGTATCGGTCTGTTGTAAGTATTGGTTGCACGCCGTTTCCTATACAAATCATGGGAAGGGGAATGACAATTCGTAGGAATGTCGTAACCGATACAAATGGCAAAGTGCTATATGTGAATTATCCGCTTTCAACCATTCTACGGGTCTGAACTGTACCATATGACCAGGGATAATAATAAGCGCTTAGAAGCTGTTTTGCATTAGGCGCTATATAAGTGCGTTATTATTATTATTATTCTCTTGCACAAATATCTTCCAAATAACGTGATTCTACGGCCGCTCGTGACACAGTAATAACCGGTTGCTATGGGCATGATAAGGGCCTCAAGCAAACAAATTACCATAGTTTGAATATTTCATATTTTGCAAATAATGTTAAAGGGATCTTGTAGCTTTGTTGGCAAGTGAAACAAAGTGATGAGTGATTAATCCAATGTGTATTGGAGTACACCGATGTGGGCAAAGAAGTAATGTGTGAATTTTAAGTTAATAGGATGTTTATTGGCTGAGATATGAGCAACAACAAAAAATTGATGTTCACTAACTTATTGTACTTACTTTGTACATTGCATGAAATTATCCTCTAGACAAATTCATATCTGAACACTTAAATCGTCAATTTCTTTTGAACGAAATGGAAGTTTGTAAAACCCAAACTTGTCCCATGATTGTATTCTTAAAATTTATACTCACTCACAAAGAATGTATCACAAAGTATAAATTATGTTTTCTTTTGTTAAAACGTTATATTACCACAAACTAAGATATTATGTCCTTCTATAGTTATGTTTGTTTAAATATAATTATTATTCTGCTATTATCATAATGTTGTATAACTTTCGTCTATTTCAATCAAGGAGTATCATGTACAATAATATCCCCTTCCTTGGAAATGGGACGTTTCGAGGCCTGGTCACCCTAAAAATAATGTAAGTATTTCGTTAAAGGTATGTAGTTACTTACCTAACATGAGCAAAAACAGATAAATGGTTGAGACAAATGTGTAATCCGTGATGTGATGAGGTGTGTGAAAATACTATTGTAAATGTATATCATATGACCGAGTAATGAGCGAAAAAGCGAAGTGATATTTGATAATTCAATGCACCCTGCATTGTACTTACTTTGCACACAGTCTTCCAGGGAGATTTTCAAATTCGAACGCAAGCATAAATATCTTTATAACGATCATGAACTCGGGAAAAAAATGATACACAATTGATAATACGTATACAACGATGTATGTGGAAAAAAATTACAATGAAACATTGTAATTGTTCAGTCGCACATGATTTTCAATATTGGATGCAATTTATGTTTGCATTCCATGATAATAAATAGAGATACCAATTTTGTTTTCATAGATATTTGGATCAAAACAACATTCTTCGCTTTGATCCAGGCTGTTTCATGGATCTTAGAGGTCTCCAGGTAATGTAAGTATCACCATAAGGGTATTTCCACGGGAAGATGGACATGAACTGAAAAATAACAATTGGGTCCATTTAAAATCTGATTTATTTTGTCTGAATTTTTAAAAATCAAGATCCTATAATTAAAATTTTCAGTTCACATGATTGTTTTAATTATCGGGTGTCTCATTATAGGAGAAACGGAAACAATACACCAATTATACCAATACCAATTTTAAGAATACAACAATACACCAAACTCCACACATGGAGTACAAATTTCAGGAAAATCATCATATTTTCAATATTTTCTGGTATTTTCATTATTTAAGGTACCAAATTGGATGACTGATAATCACAGTACCTTTTCAGATTTAAATTCAAGTCTTTTGAGAGCTCTAAAGTATATTCATTATGAATCAAAACTTCCGGACAAACTGTAACGCGACTAATACCATAACGCGAGTTACCGATGTTTCTGCATCCTACAAGTTACTCAAAAATGGTTTGGAATTTTGTTTAATACTAACTCATAGGACATATACAAATTACAAATTCGCACATAAAATATTTGACCAGGATTAATTTTTAGATGGTGCTTTTCACGTTCTAGGTTTACTGAATTTTGTCCATGTCTTTTTTTTTGAACGCGAGTTACCATGGTTACCGAACGGGATTCTTCCCCAAAGGTTCCTAAAGGTAGCTCTGTCATTCTTATTTGTGTTGTCTGGTTTTAGTGCACGTGTACTTAATCCTTGGCGATAAAATGATCCTACAGTTCCATAAAATAATGGAGTTACAGCACATCGAAGAAGTCAATGTACCATAAAGTGTAAAGCGAGTTACCATGGAAATGCCCATAAATAAGAATATTAGTATCGGAAATAATATCGCTAGTGATATTCGTTTGTCTCGCAATGTATACATTGCGAGACTAGCGATATTATTTCCGATACTATATCCGCGATGGATTATATATTTACTATTAAGACTATTAGTATTACCAATCTTACAAAAACTCTAACCATAATGCAACAAAACAGTTATCACAGGGTCATTGTTCACAATTTCTTAATCAGGATTTGTTTTTTAAATGTGCTTTAACAAAATTATAGAGTTTGCAGTAAATGAGTTATAATGTACATTTTGTGTGGAAATTAGAGATGACCATCTCTTCATGGCTGAATGAGAACAAATACAATTAAAAAAACGCAATTTCTCAATGCACAAGAACTTGCGGTGGCCTGTTCATTGTTGTGGAACAGCGTAGTACATATGGATTAATGCATTTTTGTATGATTCGCGAAACAATGGTGATGTGTTAATGTAAAATGTGGTTTAATTAATTTATTTTGATTTTAAACTAGTGCATTTTTAAATGGCTTATAGTTCTCAATACACTGCAGTAATAAGTTTACTTTTGCTAATTTTGAAATAAATGTATGACAATTTTGTCATTATTTGTCATAATTACTATTTGTTGTGGTGGCATTAAAAAGACATTTAGCCAGATATTTGGCTTAAATTTGGTCTACATTTTACCAATTTATGCAAATTGGACAAAAATCGAGTCTGTATTGTAGCCCTGGACATAAAAGGTACCTTCGACAAAGTTGGGCACAATTGACTTCTTGCGAAACAAACTTCAACATGTGTATGTGGGAAGCTATAAACCTTGTTGCGGAGCTACCTATCTGATCAGAAGTTTCTTCTATCAACGCTTCTGTCCCCCAAGGGTCGAAACTTGTACCACTTCTGTTCTCCGTTGACATCGTTACCTGGTAGATGTCTGCGAGAATGACACATATCTGTATGCCGATGACTCGACGATTTATGCCCCAATCCCTTCACAAATCATGGGCAGACACCTGGAAGGTTGCATTTGAGCCATGAACATGTTAAGCCATGACACTCTCAAGAAAGCGACCTCCATCAGAACTGAACTGGTACTTAGGAGACTGCCAGCTAGCAGTAAAGCATGAACTTGAAATTCTAGGTGTCTCTTTTGATGCCAAGCTTACTTGGTCGAAACGAGAGCAGAATAGAAGATTGGCGCCGTGAGAAAGTGTCAAACAAACTTGACTGCTTAGGTAGAGCCACAGTCTATACTGCACAGGTGCGAAGCGTCATGGAGTGTGCATCGCTCTGCTGGGTAAATGCTTCCCCATCAACTCTCATCTTGATTGACAACATCCAAAAGAAGGCACTTAAAATCATAGGAGTTGATGAGGCCACTGATTGCACCCGACTCTCAATACCCAGCTTAGCACAAAGATTGTACAAAATGCACTTTCAACAAGTACGCTCTCAAGAAAGCGACCTCCATCAGAACTCAACTTGTACTTAGGAGAGTCTCCAGCTAGCAGTAAAGCATGAACTTGAACTCCTAGGTGTCTCTTTTGATGCCAAGCTTACTTGGTCGAAACACATCTTGACTCTTACCGTCCGCCAGAGCAGAATGGGAACCCGGAAGGATGGGAACGTGTTTCCTTAGCACTGTGTGCGCCTAACACGCGACTGACTGGAATAATCCCTAGGGAGTGGAAAATGTGCACTTATTGTGCAGGAATGATTGCAGTGTGTATCCGTTGACCGGGGTAATACTAATCGTGTAAAGCGCTATGATCCCCACGGGAATAGCGCTATATAAATAACCGTTATTATTATTATTATTAATAGAAGATTGGCGCTGTGATAAAGTGTCAAACAAACTTGACTGCTTAGGTAGAGCCACAGTCTACACTGCACAGGTGCGACGCGTCATGGAATAAGCTTCCCCATACTTCCCCAATCAACTCTTATCTTGATTAACAACATCCAAAAGAAGGCACTTAAAATCATAGGAGTTGATGAGGCCACTGATTGCACCCGACTCTCAATACCCAGCTTAGCACAAAGATGCCAGGTAGCTGTACATAGTGCCAGTGCTGTACAAAATGCACTTTCAACAATGGCCATAAAAAAAAGCGAGACATGCCCCCTCCCTCCTTGGAAAGACGGCGAATGACCCGGCATAGTGAATCTGCCCCCCCCCCCCCCCCCCCCCCCCCTCTAATGCATTGTGTTTTCGGAACGAATCGGCGCGCCTGTCTATGCCGGACCATGCTCTAACACTCCCGAATGCCAAAACTCAATCCTTGGACTGTTGGACAGGAACTTCATTTACTCGGCAGTGCGGATCTGGAATAAACTTCCTGACTTCTTTCTGACTTATTGGGATAACTATACAGTCTAACCTCAAGTGGGACTCGCAAGTCAAGCTCATGATATCGCGTTCTTCTCGCAGACTTTACATCATAATTATGCTGCCTCAGGCGAAAAAGATCTGCTGCTGACCTAGTCCACATTTACAGGATGTACATTCGTCTGCTTCTTGAGTTTGGAGTACCCGTAAGGAGTTCCAGTACAACTTCTGAGCAATGGCTGATTATTGAACGAGTCCAACGCAAAGCACTACGTATGATAGTTTACCCTGACCAATTACATTATGAAGATACACAAGAAACGGTGCAAATCCCAAAGTTATCTGACCGGAGAAAAGATATCTTAAAGTGATGCCGGTAAAGTGTCTAACTCCACGAAACATACTTGGAGCTTCCTCGTTTCTCTTCTGCCGTGTTGTTTAGCTTATGGAAAGAGAAGAATCAAATAGGGTTAGATTTTTTCAAATGTCCCTTTAGTATGAAGATAATTTTCATTGAAAATCAGTATTTCAAAAGCGTTAGCTAACGCTTTTGGTAAAAAGTACAATTGCCGTAGCTGAACACGTCCGGCCAGCGCGCGTGAGAAACCTTCCCGACCCGACTGTTGAGCCGAGCGCGCGCAAATTCCATGAATTCTGTACCGTCTGTATACACGGGTGCGGATATCGTCAAACGGATGATTATTACTGCGACAAATCTACGGCAGGCCATCAGTATTCGGTGATAAAATATGAACTCAATATCCGTTTTTTTCACTAGGTAAACAAGGTTTTCTTTCAAACTTTCACAAATCTTTCAATTGTATTTTACAATGATATTGATATAGGATTGAAGTCTCAAATGTCATTTTGTGCAATATCTGACACTTTACAGGTATCACTTTAACCAAATTTGTAAAGTCCTCACTCAATTCCCAGCGACATCGTAGCATGTTACTCCCCAGTCGCCAGGATCTTGTGCAAGGTCGTGAACTCAGGAATGCACAACAATTACACATACCCCGAAATAGAACCACTAGGTACAAACACTCATCGAATCCCAGCCTTGTTAGATTTTTAAACTCAGAATTTGATTGATTTGGTCAGCTCCTACACCCGCCCTTCTGTCATGTCTGTAATGTGTTACTTTATCGTATTATCTGTATCTCAAATTCCTTTATATATGCACTATTTTGGTCTTAATTGTAGTAACAATTCTCTTGTATATAACTAAATGCTTATGTTAAATAATATATTTGCATAATATATTCAACCTTTTATAAATTATATACTGTTTTTTTATATCTATAATTATCTGGTTACTTGTTTTAAATTATTTTTATTTTATATTACTGTAACTTTGTTAATGAATTTCACAAATAATGTTTTTTTCTTATTTTTTTATTTACATGTTGAGACTTGGAATTCAACATAAAAATTATTAATTAAAAGTGCAATATGAATATGAATTTGATGTGATTACTATATTAGTATCAATGTTATACTTTAGTCTTGTAAGTACATGCATAATTTATAAATTCGGTCTAGTTTAATTGTATTGTATTTTATGTTTCTTTACTGTTGTATAATTGATCATACAATTTTCATGTAATGCTGCTGGTACGAAAGTTTTAATCTATGGATTGTTGTTTTTGTTTTTATTTTGCAAGTAAACCGAATTTTAATTCAATTCAATTCAACGACTCAATTGGTGTAAATATCCCAATTACTGGTCTCGAAGCCTTCAAAGGCCGTGTTTATCTCCTTTGTAATTTATAACTTGTTTTTTAGGGATTTTGTTCACTCTACAGTTTGTTCCTTTGTCTTAGTCTTAGATATCCTGAACTCCTTTCAAACTCTGGTGGGGTATTGTTCACATCTGCATTATATTATATATTAACCAACAAAGGATTAGTATAACATATGTATGATTTTATATTATAATGGTATATTGTCGAACTCAAACAGCATTGTATAATGTTTTTACTATTACATATTTGAAATATATATTTCGAATTATAAATAATATAATCCCTTTTCATTGATTCGCCAGACGTACGACTGGTAATCTAGTCTCAGAACTACCACCACACCTCTTCGAGGACATGGATTCCATTGAACGATTGTGAGAACATTTTCTTTACTCGGAGATATTTGTCATTTGTATGTCTTGAATAATGACTTGCAGTAAACTAATGCCATTGATTCCAATGGAAATGTTAACGTAATCATTGTAATACTGTAAGGATAGGAATACTGATCAACATTCAAAATAGCATTACGATTAGTTTAACATCAATCGTTTATTCGGTACTTAAATACGCCACGTTGGGCATACTACAGAAGTTTTATTATTGCCCTTCTTGTGAAAGAGTAAACAAATTGTGTAGTATTTCATATGGCTAAATATTTAAGTATTTATGAAAATATAACGCATAGAAAACAGTTACAATTGCCTGGAAGAACTGCGATTCATTACATTATACATTATATTAATCAATTATACGTGGGTTGCACATATACATATCAGATATGTTTTCCAAATTAATAATAATAATAATAATATGAATATGAATATTTATATAGCGCAGCTACTATATATAATTGTGTTAATTATTATTACCCATGGTCATCAGGTACATATCAAACCCACATAATGATATTGCGTACTTTCTAAACTCCCCGGGGAGCATACTTGCCGAGCTGCCACTGATAATGGCGCTAAGGCTAATTAACACCCGACCATGGTACCCATTTATACACCTGGGTAGAGTTGAAGCAATTGTGGATTAATTGTCTGGCTCAAGACAAACG
>JBAMJV010000141.1:182500-190301 GCA_037951105.1 Echinarachnius parma
CTACTACTACTACTACTACTACTACTACTACTACTACTAGTACTATTACTTCTACTACTACTACTACTACTACTACTACTACTACTACTACTAAAACTATTACTACTACTACTACTACTACTACTACTACTACTACTACTACTACTACTACTACTACTACTACTACTACCATGACTACTACTACTACTACTACTACTACTACTACTACTACTACTACTACTACTACTACTACTACTACTAATGCTTTTTATGAATATGTGTGTCTGTGTATGTATGTGTGTGTGTGTGTGTGTGCGTGTGTGTGTGTGTGTGGTGTGTGCATGTATATGACACAAACTGTGTGTTTTACAATTAAATACGAGTACTGCCTCATGTTTTCTCTACTAGACACTCGGAAGAATATCACTAATATATATTTCTCTTTCAATTCAATGTATAGACTACTTATGTCGGTAGCTCAAGAACCCATGATTCTCTATCCGGACATCTTTAATGGTCTAAACAGCTTGGAGATATTGTGAGTATCAACGTTGTTTCATGTGGCATTCTCTCTACTGCATTTAAATGTTATTAAAGATTTCCAACAACCAAGAGGCATTACCTATTTGGCTTATCGTAAAATGCATTAGTTATGTGATCACAGTGTTGTTTTTAATAGAATAATAACATACAGAAATTCCGAAACGCACTTTTCTTTATAAGGGCGCACATGAATATAATGTTATTCCCTCTGTAATGAAATCCTTGCCAAGTATTTGTGTATTTAATAAGAAAGTGCATTATTTTATACCAAATTTGATTTAGTCCTCTTCGATGAAATTGATTAAGTAGTACATGTATATATATTGTAGTCTGCAATCTGCACTGTTAGCTGTAGGTTGTAATCATAATAATTTGTTGAAATTCATTGTTAGTTATATGTTGTTAATTATTGTTTATCACCGTTAATTGTTTGTTGAAATTAATTGTTAATTATATTGTTAATTATTGTTACTTATTATCACTTATTGTTAATAAGTGTTAGTATATTGTCGAAAAGGGACCCCATGGTAGATCATCAATGTATACATAGATGGCGCTGAATGTGCCATTCACTTTTTGTTTACTTGTGCTTCGGAAACCAAAAAAAAAAATAACTACATAAATAGTCTTCATATGATACCGGGGAGGGGGGGGGGGGGGGGGGGGGAGAGTTCATGCATGCATTTGGCTTTTACAAAATAAATTCGCTCTGTATTTACGTTTACTCCCCTGCTGAATGTTGCCATCTGTAGTTGTCGAGGGAAGTGCACTCCATATTAATTTGGGTTTCTTTTCAGATATGCCAATGACCCTCGTGCATGTTGCCTGCTTCCAGATGATATAAACTGCATCGTTTCTACGGTCCCTCATCCCCTTTTCACCTGTCGGCGAACCTTCCTCCAAAACAAAGTCACCAAGTCATTCATTTGGATTCTCGGCATCAGTGCGTTGCTAGGTAACATGTTTGTCATCATCATGAGGCTGAGAAGTAAGCCTACCCGTGATGTTACCAAGATCCAATCCATGTTGATCACCAACTTGGCGGCATCCGACTTGCTGATGGGTGCCTACATGGTTATCCTCGCAATCATGGACATCTACATCGGAGATTCATACTTCTGGGAGGGCCGTGCGGCCGAGTGGCGCTCAAGCACCCCCTGTCAGATCCTTGGCTTCATTTCCCTGCTCAGCAGCGAGGCATCAGTGTTTCTTCTGACATTGATCAGCATCGATCGCTTCATCTGCATCATGTGTCCCTTAAGCGACAAGCGTCTAGGTGTTCGTACCATCCGACTTGCCATAGCTTTCTCCTGGCTGCTCGCCTTAGTCCTAACTGGCACTGCAATTCTTCTCAACCAGTTCATTCCCGATGCGTTTAGCCTCAGCGACGTATGCGTCGGGTTCCCGTTCATCCGCAAGTCCACCGAATTCGTGGAAGAGGTGGACGCCCTCGCCCTGGCCAAGTACAACCTCGTAACATCCATCGCCGTACAGGCCAAGTCGTCCATATCAACCTGGCTCTTCTCCGTCGTCCTGTTCCTGGGGATCAACCTCTTCAGCTTCATTGCGATCTTCGTCTGCTACCTTGCCATCTTCATCAAGGTGCGCTTCGTGCGCGGGGCGGCGGGCCGCAAGGTGCAGTTGACTGATGAGGTCCGCATGGCGCTCAAGATGTTCCTGATTGTCGCTACCGACTTCTGCTGCTGGATGCCGACCATCGTCATTGGGATACTGGTTCAGGCTGACGTCATCTCTGTGACCCCGGATATCTATGCCTGGCTTGTCGTGTTTATCCTACCTATCAACTCGACCCTCAACCCGTACATATACACCATTGTGAACCATTATAACAAAAAGTAGGACGTTTCTCAACTATTTAAAGGGATCTATTAACTTTGTTTACAAGGGCAAAAAGTGATGAATGAATGATATAATGTGAATCGATGTGATCGGAAAATTATGTCCACTGAGTAATGTGTACATACATAACGTTACATGGATGTTATATGGCCGAGTGATGAGCGAAAAATGCAAAGAGATATTCATTAACTCATTGCACTTACTTTGTACATGGTTATACATATCCAGTGGATATTTAAAGATCTGAACACTTCAATCGTAAATATCTTTCTAACAAAAGGGGCGTTCAGAAACCAAAACCTCTCAAATTTTCCTATTGTTAATACGACTACAACAATGTAGAAACCCGCTAGAATTCTAAGTACGTGTTGAGGATTTGGACAAAGTTACCATGGTTACTAGATCCCTTTAACAAAAGCAAAGTGCATGTATAACTGTTTTGTTCTGTGTGTTGGTGCAGTATTCACTTACATGAATTATATTTAGGTCATGCACAAAGTCTGAATTGAATATATATGTAGTATATTAAGTAACATAGGTTCTCAAGACCGGTTTGTTTGAAAACAAATACCTAGTAGTTCAACATTTCTCTAGAAATGACAAAATAGAGCTTAATTCCAATAGGCGCTAAATCCACTTTTTCAACTTTGGATTAAAGCAGGTTTCTTTGTCAAACGTTATACACATGCCTATAGGAATATAAATATGAATCGTCCCATATTTTGAATTTGATTGTGTAATTTGTCCGAAAATTTGGATTCTAGATAGTTACGTAGCTTATCAATGTACTAATATCGCTAACTCAATATTTATGGAAAGTGGATTTAGCGCCTTTTGGAAAATAAGCTCTTGAAATGCATAAATAGTATGAACGTACAAGTACCGTATCGTACAAATTGGCATGTATATTCGCAACCATTAATCGTAAATGTATGTTTATCGTGATATTTAGCCTATGATCTAAGGATTTTACTTTGACCGACATTTCAGACCTTTATTTTACTTTATTATTACCTTTATTTGGTGTCGTTAAAGCAAATGTGTAAATTGTACGTTAACACAAAAATGTGCACGGCGCTATGTCTCCGTATAACGCTCCAGTAATGGACCATAATGTTTTCGACCATGGTTTACTTGTTAAGGCTCCTTTGTGAATTCCTGCCAATTAGTTACAATGCTTGATAACATTCACGCTGAAGCAGTAAGTGGTAAAGTGCAGCATGTTATTGGGTAGGTCTGTATGCGCAGTTTCAACTACATATTTTCGCATAATTAATCAATATTGCAAAATGTGTTACATAAATAATTTGTATAAGTTTAAGATGTTACGCTGAGTTTAATTGTATTGTAAAAAGTGTTAACGTTGTCGCGCCATCAGTAGCGTAGTATAAAGCGTGGTCGGAGTAATTGGGGGCACACCTTACATGTTTCTTTGTTAAATCCAAATAACAGTTTTGGGAATGTGACCGAAGGCATTTTGATTTGCCAAACTAATTCATCAATATCAATAATAATAATAATAATTATACATTTATACCGCGTGTCCATCTGTCAATTCGAACACTCAAGGCGCACAGTTCAAACTTGTCAAAGCTATGACAACATAACCGAACGTAAGAATCGTTAAATGCATAAATATTAGTTACTTAAACACATTTTACTGATATTGGGCCTACATTGACAACCCGTTCGCCCGTCTCCACATGACCGCAGCTGTATACAATGAGCTATACGTTCGTTCGCATGAGTAGCGCTCGTGATATAATAATTATGCCATAGCAAATACTTTTGAATACTTTCAAAATGGTTTCGTTTCCATGTGCTCAAAGTGTTCCATTAACTTCATAAGATTATAGTCCAAAAGTCATACTATTTGAGACTTCAATATATCGTCTAATAATATCATCGTTAGACTTCCGAATGAAGTTTCATAGTCACATTTTTCGCGTGAAGTATCAGAATCCGGTTATTATGAAATATCGAGGTATCCGAATGCGAATATTTTTGGAATAGCATCGCAAAGCGTCTCGGAACCTTCTCAATGTTAATATCAAATATCTCCCTAATTAGGATGACATGTGAAACAACAATGTAGAAGAATAATCGGAAAGATCCAAATAATTTTGGTTGAATGTTAATAGATCATTTTAGTTATAGGCCTATGTAAGGATACAATTTTTCAGACACCATTGCTGCAATTAATGTATTATATTTTTCATAATCAGTATGAGTATAATTTGTCCTGCATACAAAATAACACAGCTATTTAATTTTAAACATTCCGAAATAAGAATGTATATAATATGTTTGCGATGTATCAGTATTTAGGGTAACTGCAATATTATTGTAATATTATAATATTATCTACACAAACAAACAGACATTTGCTGTTATTTATAAAATAATGTATACGAACGTATAATTCCTTTTAAATTATTAATCCGATGTTTTTACTGTCAGAAGGAAATTCGCTGCAATTTCCCCAAAGCAGCTCTAAAACTGTTCCATACTACAATTTGCAAATCCTTATAACTGACACTGGACCTAGTAGGTTCCCGTAGGCAATGGGTTTACACAAACGTCTAGATATTATTTATTCCTATTTATACCATACTGAAAATGTCATGAGTATTCGTGTTCAATAAATGTTGCATCTAAATGCGAGGATTAACATATCCCAGCCATGTATAATCAACAGAAATGTGATGGAACGGACAGGAGGGGAAATATTTTAACCAATTCCCTACTGGATTGTACAATCCTCATAGAGCCAATATATGACCCACAAGGCTCCAGTTATGTCATCTCGATCTTTCTTCTAGTACATGTCAGATTTGGAGCATATTACTTTGGAAACGGTCATTTTGACTATCGCTTGTACTTTCTTAACTCCCATGTCACCTACAATGTCAAGTCAATATATAGTGTAATAAAATCACGAATGCTAAAACTAATAATTTTGTCAGTTTTATGACGGTTATTCTAGAATATTCAACCATCTAACTAAACAACATAAAAATCAGTAAACAATCCGTCTACGTTTCGAATAATCATTCAATCATATCATCTTAGTAAAGCAATATATTAATCAATCATTAAATCAATCAATCAATCAATCAATCAATCAATCAACCAATCAATCAATCAATATAACATTTTGGAGATGAAACACATTTAATAATTTAATTTCCCAATTTCAATTCACAATCTCTTTCTATATGTCTCTTTGTGATCATGTATTTGTTTTTCTTAACAGTATTTAAAACTAATTTATTAGCAAACTATTATATAAGATTTTCTAATCCCAAATCAAATGTAGTATACCGGGTGCCCCCCCCCCCCCAAACGAAACGTGGTACTTGCCATAATCAATAAACATAATGACTAGGTTCACGGGATAGGGCATCCTTTCCAAAGAAAAATGATACCAAGAACAGTAATTTTGATCGTTGTAGTTTTATTTTTAGGACGTCTTATGTGAAACCGTGTCAGGTTCCCATTTTTGTCAATTGTTTTCATGTAAGTGCCTGATAAATCGTAATTCCTGCCCGTCATAGCATCGAACAACTATGCCCATTCTCTCGGCACACAGCTGAATGCACACTCACAATATGGCGCACGTATTGTTTGTTGCTGGATGCTATGACGGGCAGTAAGTACGATTTATCAGGCACTGACTTGGTAAAAACCTGACATGGTCTCAATTAAGACATCCTATATCAAAAACTTCTCTATCAACATTACTGTTCTTGGTATAATTTGTCTTTGTAAAAAAGGCTCTATCCCGTGAACCTAATCACCATGTGTCTTTAACATGGCGAGTAACCCGTTCCGTTTTGGGGGACCACCCTGTATCTATTTACCAGTCATGAACACACTGGTGTCATCTGCGAACTGAATAAAATAAAGATCACTAGAAACATCATAGATATCATTAATGTAAATTAAGAATAACAAAGGGCCTAAAAACGAACATTGGGCCACTCCACAACTAACAGTCTTCAGTTGAGATACACATTTCCCAACCAAAACATAATGTTTACGCTCAAATAAATAACTTTGACACAAATCCGACAAAACACGCCTTATTCCAACAACAAAAAAAATGTTAAGTATATGTAATAAGTGTGATCAAAAGGAAATAATCCTAACATAACCTCTTATGTATCAAAACAATTACTCAATTTATAACAAACGCAGATAGAGCTGATGAAGTAGAATGCCCGGGCCTAAAGCCATACTGATGATCGGATATAGTATTACACTCTTTAAAAAAAGTCTATCGTATAATGATTTTTTAAACATCTTTGAAAGGACATGAACAACTAATATGGGTCTATAATTACAAACATTATTATCTATTCCACCTGTGAAAACCTTTGAAACCTTTCTAAAGATAAATTATATATTTTACGAAGTAGCTCACAAATAATATGAATAATACACCTTTTAATGTCGATGTCTACATTGTCAATACCAAAACTAGTTTGACTTTTAAACTCAAAATTTCAATAATTTATTTGGGTGTGAATTGAGTACAAGTTACAGATTTGACATTATCCTTTAGAAAGGTCATTATAAAGGACATTTAAACATTGCATATTAGCCTGTAATTTAAAACCAATACTGACAAAGTAATCATTGAATATTTGTGACATCCCATTTTTATCTTGAACAATATTTCCCTCATTATAATATTTCTTTAATACTATTTTACCTTTCTTTTGAGCACCCAATTATATCCTTTACTATATTACAAGTACGTTACATGTAACCATTGGCACTATCAAATGTTTTTTTCAATATATTTGTTTAGTATTTTGTATATTCTTTATCAACTAAATTTATATATTTTGTATAAACATCATGTGTATACTATAACCGATTCTTACAAACATTTTATACTAACAACCATCTTTTATTGTGCATCTTAGGTAACCTTTTTATTTTTGCGTACCTTTTTTTTTTGGAGGGATTTGACAAGAAAAAAATCATAACATTTCAAAAATGTGTAAGAGAAGCAATTATAGCTATGATTGGGGTCTACGTCTATTATCCATGTAATAACTATGTACCATTTTATTCTTAAACTGTATAATGGTTGTTTCAGTATAGTCGCGCTATTCAAAAGTGCATTCCGAATTGTTACTCGATCTGCTCATTGCCATGCATATAAAAAATACACGGAATACGTTAGTGATCACGTAAAGAGCATGCTATTTTCTGTAATGCCAGTAGGCAAATTATTTAAAGGATACATACAACTGAATGAAATATATCTTAAAATGTTCAAATATGTAGAAGCTTTTAACCAATCTATATTAAAATCCCTCATTGAAAATAGATCTTTATTTTCATTATTTACAGTCTTTTAGAATTAGTTGCAATGATTAATGACAGACTGAACAGAACATCCGGA
>JBAMJV010000142.1:0-146858 GCA_037951105.1 Echinarachnius parma
GGCGTTATTTTATTTGGCGCAAAACGCATACAAGATCGAGCATCTCCCTTATTTGCAGTATTGCGAGGTACGTTATTGTCCATGTGAAACCCGTTGCTACTACACTTAAATACACCCTGTTTCTCAGAAAGTGTTTATGTTAAAAGTGATCAGCTCAGTTTCTTTATGAATTTTTAGTTGTTTACCGACCTTGTTTTGTATGGAAAACATTTGTGCTATTTTGCCGTAGATGTCGATCGGTTCGTTTGTACACTTGCGCTACGCTAGGTCTAGTCCGGTGCATTAAATAATCTCGGATATATACAGTTCCAAGTAGTAGTTAACAGGTTGTTTACACTTTATTCATGGTAACACTCGAAAGAAATCACAAGTAAAAACAACATTTTTTTGTCAATGTATGATTTATTTCTCTCAATATTTGTGACAAAACAACATCAAACCTGTGGCGATCATTCATAAGGCCTTACCACATCAAAATAAAATACATGAAATTTCCGATGTTAAGATTAAACAAACCAGTATGTGTGTTACTTGTAATGGGGCATTATTTATGGGAATTCGTTTACAAAGCCAAGGTGATACTACAAGCATGTACCTGACTTCACTGTAAGTGATATCTATATAGACAAAAAATATGACACATAATTCGAAAATGACTTATCAATCAATACTTATATAAAATGTAAAAGTTTCATTTGCTAAACTTCAGTTTTAAATTCCCTTATTATATGTGTGATGTGTATAAGTTACCCTTCATTAAGATAACAATCCAAGTATAATAATGTGGCCAAAAGAAAAAAAATGCGAATAAATGCTACACACTAAGGTTCGTAGTAATCAAGTAAATATGTTACCAGGCTACGACACAATTTATGTCAATTCAACTTTAAAATAAACTCTTCACCAGATATGTTTGCAAAACTTCTGAAGAGAAAACAAGTATTGGAAAGAATACATGAATTACGAATAAGACGATGGCGAAATTAAAGAGTTCAATGTATAACACAGTTTGTCATATTAGGCAGGTAAATTCATTGAAATGAAAAGAATGTAAATTGCATTGGTATCGACTAATCATTTTTTGGACCGGCTATAGCAAAAACCCGGCACTTGTTGGTAATTCATGTTTTGAAGAAATTGGCATTTTAAGTTTACACAATGTGTGTAAAAGACCTATGATTGTAACATTTAACCAATCATATCTTCGCCCATTATTATCCAATTAGTTATAACAAAGGATCAAATGAGAGCTTGTAATGAGGCCTTTGTCATTGTATGAACATCTACATTTTGATTTTGACCAACATTTTGACCAACAAGTATAATGGTTTCATTATTAATGAACTACACGGGGTATGATGATTACATCAATTACAATTATCTGATAATTTACATAGGAATAATTTTAAAAACAGTAAATAGAGAACCCAAACAACGACCGGCTCGCGGCACTTCAATGTATTTTTAACACCAGATAAAATTTGGGATGTCTCCATGCGTTTAGTTCGTATGTGTCGTTTATTTTGTAATGTAATTATGTGACTTCCATCCGCGTTCTATGTCAAACACTTGTGGGAAACATGATTCATTGAGATCAACACAAGGATAGGTGTTGAAGTTAACATGCATATGACAGTGCAATACAAAACGTTATGATAACAATTATAACACATATTTATAAATGCCAATAATTGAATAATATATTATAAGTGCCATCACAAGCTGAATATGATTTGTTTCCATTTTCCAATACAAAGAACAGCAATGGTGAGAATTGGGAGTTTACATAAGTTGTCAAACACACAATGATAAAAACTAAATATTTCCAAGTCACAAAATACGGTAGTCACGTTACTCTTTGTTCCATGTTGAACAAAATTATATACAAATATCGCACATGTCACGGGACCATGGACTCAGACATGCAACAGTCATAAGTGAGTTTACCTACAAATAATCAAAACATCGCTGTAGATATAAAACTCCTTAATTGCCAACATATCTTTACAATGAAAACTACTCTAACATTACGTTGCATGAATATGCAAGGCTACTGATTATTCCTTCATTTTTTGGAAAGTGTTGAATAAGTATAAATGTTTTTCGGTATTTAACCGTCATACACCACAGCAATACCTATGACATGCATACTATATACAAAATAAACAAAAGATGAGTTGATAGTAAACATGGATAAATGTACAATGTGCAACATATGCGAATATTCATATGCATAAAAGACACAATGTATCAAAGATGTCGCTTTGTTAATTAAAAAAAAATGAAGCATTGACGTGATAATACGCAAATAAAATCCTAAAAGCCACCGAATACTGATAACATAATATGTACATTGAGAATATGACAGATGTAATTATCATACATGATCAAAACAAAATTCACACGTATTATCCATACATTCCTTATGACCAAAACGAATGGTAAACATTATCTTCTTGGAACACATCGACATGATTGTGTTAATATATTGGATTTAAAGTTAATATACAACACATACTGTAGTTCATGATCAAGAAGTGCATAGAAAATATAAACAGCATGACTAGAATTGAGCAATGTAGATATGTTACAAATATAAGACCATTATTGGACCATTATACGCATACTCATAGTGTCAAATGAGTATGAGAAAAACAAATCTATAAACTAAGGCGTTGATTTCACAAGTAGTTTCCACGTTACCATGGTTACACAAATTATCACCATGTGTCATTAGTCAACGTTACCTAATGGTGGTAATATATACATGTGTTCGTACATAAGAAAGATGAACTACGGTAATAATATGAAGTGCTTATCATTATAATCATATTCTAATTTCCTGTCTGAATACAATATATACCAAAACATAATCATGAAACATACCGGAAAATATGTGTAGTAAGACCATGAAATCTGACATGCATTATAAATAATATAGCTTCAAATAATTATAGCATCGCCGTACATCGAAGACTTATTACTCACTAACTCATTTTACAATGAGAACTTCTCTTAAATGGTCGTGCATTGATATGCAAGACTAATATATATTGTGCTTTATTTAGTTTGCTATGTTTTAAAGCCAAATAACAGTGTTGGGAAAGTTACCGAAAACATCTAAATTGGCCAAACCAATTGATCAACATTGTTGAATAAGTATAGAAAGGGCATGTGTGGTAAAATCCGAACCTTAGAATCGTTAAATACAGAATATTGGAACATATTGGAAGCCGGGCTGGAGATATCAACAAAATGGGTTACATATAAACATGCATACAACGTATAACTTATGTGGGTAATCATATATACAGAAAAAGAAACAGTATATCAATCAATTCTGTGGTCTGTTCAAGTAACAATGAAGTATTAAAGTGATGCATTTCCAATGAAACATGTAAGGCCACCGTATAACGTTATAGTGTCTACATGCAAATAATGAGATATGCTTATATGATAACAACTCCCCTTGACGCGGTCCGTTGCTGACCTATCAGGAACGCACTCGCTCATGCGAGAGTGTGTTTTGGAGCAACGGTAGAGCATACAAACCGAATATCACTAGCGAATATCACAAACGAATATTACTAGCGATATTATTTCCGAAACTCCCCTTGTGTTGTTTAAAAGCAACGATAATCATGTACAACGATCACGATGATCCCAATCACTATGAATATGGTTACATTTAAGATCGTCTATGCGTGCTGTCAACATTTATGTATCGATGTAGACGATAATACATTCTGTATTTATGTAGCAAATTAGATGGTGTCCAAGTTATATCAATGACCTTTGTCGCGTCTAATAAAACAGCAGGGCATAAACATGATATTCACAAATGGCGCGACGCGTTTACGGTAGATGTGTATAAAATGCGCACAATAAATTTTAGTATGATGTAATGCAAGATATTAAGATAACCATATAACACAATATCATGATTATAAAAAACCTCACAATGTACAATTATTTACAACACATATATAAATTATATGACGTCAAGTATATAAAATATATTGACACATCTAACCCAATTCCGTTTGGTCAAAGAACACGATTGCATATCGACAAATAAGCATATACTTACAATCCATTCTAGTTTGTTAAAAGTTCATGCAAAACTGCACGTTTTCTGTTCGTTCCTTTAAATACGTTTACATACATAGTCATCGAAATAGAATACATGCCTCATTGTGTCTTAAATACTGAAAACCGACATTTTATATAATTATGATCCTTTCGAATTGCATAATGTATGTATTTCCTGTGTGGATCTTATTCATATTCACACAGAACTTATAAAACATAATATTAATTAGGAACAACACAATGATGCGTATACGTATGATGGTGTTAAAGGAATAGTTGAGTTTTGGTAAAGAGAGTACAGTTTTGGTCAAACTGAATTTTAGAAACAAAAACATGCACGTTACAAGATAATACATGTAGTTATAATTTCACCATGCTCAAAATGAATACAAAATAACAAATACAAAACAAAACGTTAAAACTCAAGAGGTCACTTTCTAAAACTTATTGTTTCAACCGTTCTCAATAAAATATTGTACATGATATGTGTTGTTGAAATACTGATTAGATAAATAGATAATCAACAACTATTTAAAACCTCTTTCCTAAATCTTTGAAAAGAGGAAGCATTTTTTAAGGTTATTTTAACGGCTGGTTCAAAATTATTGAATAAGTGTGGGGCCCCACAATTATTACAAATGGTTATGTTTATCGATATTTCAGCCATTTCTGAACCGATTTCGATAAAATAAAGTTTATTCCATCTTTACAATTGTATGTTTTTTTTTTCAAATTTGACACTCGGTTTTTTATTATCTCACAAGAAAATGATTTTGTGTAGCGCCCTCTTTACCAAAACTCAACAGTTACTGTAGAGCTAACATAAAGCACACAATGCAGTTCATTACCAAGTAATTGTCATACAAAGTATACACAACCTATCATAAATTGGGTAATGCAGATATCCTAAGAATAGTACACTATACGCAAAATCACAGTGTCAAATAATATGAGAACTCACGCACTTCAAATACAAAGGCTAATATATTAAGACTCATCATCCAGTCTGGGTAGAAATATACGAATGTGTCAATTACTCTCCGTTATAATTGTCTCCAAGTTCCAATATGTATTAGGTATATTTCAATATTGTGATCATGTAAAATAACATTTGCAAATTGAAGTGATACAGTTAAAATAAATGGCAAAGGCAACATTATACAGCTAGCGTGCAAATCATGATATGTGAAAGGATATTACATAATCAAAACAATATATATATACGTATTGTTAATTGAAATCAACGATTTGTTACCCCGTAACCTCCATCCATGTTTTATATCACGGACCTTATGTAAACAGTATTACTCGAGAACAACACCCAGCACAATGACATGTTTTAGTTTAAGTGTATCCAGGTTAACTTGCATCACATATATACAGTGTTTAACACAGTGCAATACACAACGTATCACAAAACATGTTGAAACATAAATGTTCGAAGACCATGCAATCAGACATGCAATATAGATTCTACATAGCTTCAAATCAGTATAACAACAAGTTAATTACTCAACAACACATTTTCAATGGTAACGTCTCTTAAATGGTACATGAATATGCAAGACTGATATATTTTTTGTTCTTTTTCCTTGTTTTTGCGATATAGATGTTGAATAAGTATTCATGTTCTGAAATGAAATATACAACTTTAAAAGCAAAATGTTGTGTCTACATCACAACCATACATATGACATGCAGACTACATACAAACGAAATATGACTTACTGGTAATCACCTATACATTTACAAGATAATATAAGTTCTGTCGTTGATCATATACCGAAACTACACAATGTTTCAATATTAAGGAAATGTTAAATATCATTTGAAAATTGAAGTGATACAGCTTAACCAATACAGCTTTCATGAAATTCCGATAGATGAAATGTTCTTACATAATAAAAACAAAACCCTCACGTATTATTTTTTTGAAATCAACAATTTGCGACAACATAACCTCCATGTTTGTCTTAAATCAAGGACTTTATGTAAACACCATTTATCGAGAACAACACCCAACACAAGGGCATGTGTTAGTTCAAGGGTGTTCAGGTTAACGTGCATCAGATATTATACAATATTTGACACGATGCAATACACATCGTATCACAAAACCTGTTGAAAAATATATGTTAGAAGACCATGTAATCAGACATGCAATATGAGATTTACATAGCTTCAAATTAGTATAACAACAAATTAATTAACACATTTATCAATGGTAACTACTCTTATTATGTTATATGGATATGCACGACTGATATATAGTTAGTGTTTTTGTATTTTTCCTTTTTTTTTTGCGATATAGATGTTGAATAATTATTCATGTTCTCAAATTAAATATACAACTTGAAAAACAAAACGTTGTGTATGCAACACAACCATACATATGACATGCAGCCTCCATACAAACAAAAAAATGAATTACTGGTTATCACCCATACATTTACAACTTATAAGTTATGTGGTTGAACATAATACCGAAAATACATAGTGCGTCAATATTGTGGTCGTGTTAAATATCATTTGAAAGTTGAAGTGATACAGTTCGAATAAATGGTAAAGGCAACACGATACAGCTAAAATGCACATTACGATATATGTAATGATCTTTCACATTCAAAACAATATACACACTTATTATCAACTGAAATCAACGACTTGTCACCACGTAACCTCCACCCATGTCAAGGACTTTATGTCCTCAAGGACTTTATGTACACATTATTCATCGAGAAACAACACCCAACACAATGGACATGTGTTAGTTCAAGGGTGTTCATGTTTACTTGCGTCACATATATACAGTATTTTACACATTAAGAAAAAAAAATTCTTGATTACATTCAAATACCTTCGTATATGACATGCAGACTGCAAACGAAATATTACTTTAACATTCATACATGTACAAGTTATAACTTATGAAGTTCATCATATACCGACACCAGACATAATATACAACTCGCTCACGTGTTCTTGTTTGAAGTCAACGATTCTCAACCACCTAACCTCCATCCATGTATTATATCAAATACTCTATTTAACCCGTATTCATCGAGATCAACATAAAACACAAAGACATGTGTTAGTTCAAGTGTGTTCAGGATAACTTACATCACATTTTACACATTATAGTACACAGTGCACTACACAGCGTATCAAACAGCCTGTTGAACAAAACTATGGTAGAAGACCATGTGACTTGCAATATAAATTTTACATAGCTTAAAATCAGTAGTACAACATAATCATTATCACATTTATCAATGGTTACTACTCGTATGATGGGACATAGATATGCTAGACTGATATAGGTTTTTTTTCTTCTTCTTTTTCCTTGTTTTTTGGGGATATAGATGTTGAATAAGACCCCATGTTCTCAAATGAAATACACAACTTTAAAAAATATGTACCTGTTCAAGTAAAATATACCATAAACATAATGACATGTCAATATTATTTCAATTTAAGTGAAAAATAACTAGGTATATAAAACGTTGATAACATTATCATATTAAACATTATATGTAGCGTCATCACAAAACGATGCCAACGTGACCTTCATCCCTGTTACACAGTGGTATTAATACCTATATATATATATACATAACCAGGAATGAAGCAAACTGTTATAATATGTAGAGTTAAGATAGTAGCATATTGCTACTGTGTGAATACAATATCGTTTACTCACAACGTATCGTTAAATGTAAGTAAGAAGACCATGAATTCATAAATGCAATCGTACTTGCAATTAGTTGCAATAATTATAACGCACTGTATATTGAATGCTCTTTTTCATTACCAACTCATATGGTGCATGAATATGCGAGGCCAACTTCCACACAACAGCAATACCATATTCACAATTCATTAAATTATACATTTACAAGATAGAACCTCTGAGATCAATCACATTACGTATATAGCGTATCAAAATGGAAGTCTTGCTAAATAAGATTCGGATATTTTGGTTGGAAGTTTTATTTTATCCTGTTCGACCAGAGGGACGTGCATCTATTATTAGTATTTACAACTCGGCCATTTCATACTCTTCCGCACTTTATTGTGCACCCTCTCCAACAGGTGCTACTTTACAGTGCACTCATGGTTTTTACACATCATCATTCATGCCAAGTACCCATATTGCACCTGGGCGGGGAGCAGCAATGTGGATAAAGTGCCTTGCTGTAGAACACTAGTGCTGTACTGATGGCATCGATATGGGCTCGAACCCGGCTCCCGTGCTTCGCAGTCAAGCGTCTATCCGATCGTACCACAACACCTCCACGATTATTTAGGTGATCATTAAAATAATGTGGTTAAGGCCAAGGAATACCGCTACAACATATACAGTACATGTAAATTAAGATAGATAATTAATGATTTAAAATCAACACTTATAGTGTTTATAATCAACGATTTGCCACTACGTAACCTACATCAACATCTTATCTAGAACGTATGATAAACAGTATTCACTGTAAATAACACAAAGATATGTGTAAGGTAAAGGGGGTTGAGGTTAACATGAATCGATTACAGCAATGCGCAGCATACTGACACACGTTCTAATGGATGCAAGCAAGTACAAACAAAACATAAACATAATCACGCCCCATTATGTTTACATTTTTACGAAACAATATTAATGTGAGATAAATGTGTCATTATAAAGTATCACATGTTCATGCGATTACACAGAAGACGGTTATATTTTTTAGCGATCATCTGAACATATTTCCAATTGTACCTGTCAGAATAATATATTTATAAACAAATATATCTACATGCAAATTTTCGTAAAAAGTATGTAAGAAGATTCCAATTATCAATGGGTAAAACACCTCCAGAAAACTACATATTTAAACATTCATTTGTTATAAATTAATATACAATGCATATTTAGTTTTGTTCTTGTTTTTGAGCAAGATGAATCGCATAGTAGTATATCTGTACTTCTAAGCCGTCAAACTTTGGTACCAAAGTATTAGTTGCATATTAACATGATCACAGCAATACTTATGACATGCAAACTATATATAAGCACAGCAGAGGTTGCTGTTCAATTTGCATACATTTACAGGATATAACTTATTTATGTGATTATTAAGTGTAAATATAGTATTATGTGTAAGTTTTGTAAACCAAACATACCGCAATAATCTTCAAAATTTAAGTGGCAGTGTACTACGAAAGAGAAGAACAAATAACATTGAAGCATATACGCAATACAACTAAAACAAAATTCTAAATATTAACAAATACCGCTAAAAATGATGTGCATATTATTACGAGATATCAAATTACGTGCAATGATCAACGCTTCAATAATATTGTTTTCAATCAACGAAGATAACAATGAATTAATATTAATCAATCATATTATTTTTCTTTTCATACAAACGACCAAAGGGCCGATTTGATATCAATCACTAAGAATATGGTAAAAATATAAAAAGCCTGTGGATTCAGCAAATAGGGTTTGGTTATTTTGCTATAACGATGGACTATGTGTTCATGTCAAATCAAATACTGGGCCATTAACACGATATAATGTAGACATTTTGCAAAATAATGTACGTACCCACACAATTTCCAAGATTAAACCACAATGATACTTATGACTAATTTAAGATATCATGATTATTATTCAGTTCAATTCGATGTAAAATATAACTCAATGTACAAATATTCACAGGAAATATATTTATAATATGATGCAATATATCATGCGACTTGAACTTCAGGCAGATGCTCAAACATTGAAGGGGTTGTACAGTTTTGGTAAGGCTGAACTTTAGTAACCCAAACCTGCACAATAACATGAGTACATTACAAACTATTAGTTAAAACTCCACCATGCTCGAAAGGTATACAAACTTACAAACGACAAAGTAAAAAGCCTGTTATTATTCAAAAAGAGCCATTAAAACACGAGGGCGCTCTATAAAAAGCATCGGTTTCAACCTTTTTTCATACAAAGTTATGCATGTGATGTTTTTTTCAAATAACGATTAAATAGAGAGATCATCAACCAAAACCGCTTTTGAAATTTTTAGAAAAATTTAAAGTATTTTTTGCATTTTTTTTTAAATCATCGAATAAATCTGGGGGCCAGATTTATTACGATTATATATATTAATTTAGTCATTTCTGAACCGATTTTGACTGGTAAATAAAGTTTATTCTGCCATTAAAATTGCATGTTCTTTCAAATTCGACACTCAGTTTTTCATTACCCACACAAAATTGTGTTGCGCAGCGCCCTCTCTACTAAAACTGAACTACCCCTTTATGTACTCGCATTTTAGACAATGCCGGCAACATACTCCCCAGGACACAAAAAAAGGATGTCTAGAAACTGTCGTGATTATTTTATACTGATTGATGCGAGGAAATATAAATGTTATTGATAAAGCAACTCTAAGGTGGATCGTTTCGCTAGGGCACGTCAAAAATGCATAAACATGATACTATCAAATGTTGACGAGCGGCAACTACTGCGACAATGTACGTACACATGCAATGTACAATAGTAACATCTATTCGTTTTTATAATAAGTCAATGACGCCCAGACACTGATTATAATAGAGTAAAGAAATCGAACAAACCAAGACATATATTAAAAGGGCAAATGTTGTAATATTATGTAATCTAAAATAAATAAGACACATTTCTGTCTGACATGCATGTGGCCATGTCATTCAATATAAGAAAATTAATATACTTGACATTGGCATGCATGTCAGCATAACAACTAAACATTTATGTTTGGGTCGTAATATCATGGTTCCATCATTCCTACAACCAGTTTTTCTTAAATAATGATACTACCTCATAAGAAAAATGTGTAACAATTAAGCTCTCCAATAATGTATTAATTAACATATCGGTATTTGAGATCTGACAAAGGATCCATATACTTAGTAATATTACTAAATGTTATGTTGTTTGTATAGCTCGCGTATGTTTTTTTTTGTTACATCATGACAGAACTCTCTTTGTCTGGCAAAATATATTCAATGGAATAAATGAGTTAAAAATAGTTTTAAATTATGGACCTCGCCATAACGTGTCCTCTTACAATGTCACACAACAGTTAGTACGACATTACTCCACTCGGAGACTGTACCTATTTTCGAAGAACACCATGCCTGTTACGTTACACATTCAGTACAAAAACAGATTAAAAGAAAGGTACATATTAAATGCTTTTCTTACGATATTGTATTTCTTGAGTAAAATATATATGTAAACTACAGTAATTACATACAAAACTGGGCCATGAAAAGAGCATTGAACATGAACGCCATCATATCTATCAAATTAATCATGTAAACACTGTACATCAAACAAATTGCGAAAATTGCGGATCCTCGAACTTAGCAACAGAAATGTAACAAGAAACTTATTATCATACATCATATTTTTTACTTGTTTGGCATTTAAATATATAATTGTCAGTAGTGGGTCCTTAAACCTAGGCCCATGCTGCTATTCCGAGGTCCCGGCTATGATTTATAAAATATCAATTGGTTGTTTAACTTTTTAATTTCAAAATACCTTTTTACTTACTCACTACGAGAACAAAAGGGATTAACACAAATACGAAAGTTAACAATTTGTGCATTATCATAATAACCTTAGTGTCAAGAGACGGGTCACGTATGTTCTTGATGGTACCGATTATGCAATGCAAGTGGATATCCCGTCTTCCAGGCAGTGTAATATAGTCACATGGTAAGTGGATTATCCTGTATTGAGATACGAAGAAAATTTGATCATACAATTAGGTGTAAGATGATATTTAAATCTTCATTCAAATACAGAACTCAGTTGTTTTTTGGTTAGTTTTGTTTAAAGGGAACTCTAGTGCCAAAATAAAAAGGTAATATAATACAAATATTTATTTTAGCGATCCATTCTACCAGTAATTATACAAATAGGTTTCTCGAAGAAGAAAAAATTGTATTCGTAAGAAAAACAATTTACCGCAATCAAACATTAATTGGTCTGTACACACAGGTTTTTTTTAGATTTTGATATCAACTAAACCAGCCTTTACGTTTTTAAGCAATATAACTAGTCGTCTTCTTCAGACCCATTAACAAAATAATTTATTTTTAGTCATTACGATTTTTGAAATTATGATAACGTTTTTTTCAGGAAACCCTTTTACTTAACTTTTTGGTGGGAAAAACTTCATTTATTATTCTTGTTCATGTACAGTATTCGATAATTATCTTGTCTGGCAGTTACGTAACTATTTTCAGTAAATGTCGGTTTATAATTGTTTTAATAATTTTTATTGAAATTCATGATGATATATAGGTAGTTTATAAATGAAGCGATTAATTTAAAAAACAAATATTTTGTTTGTTTATAACTTTGCCTATATAATGCCTATGGCAATAAGAAGGTAGATCACATTACGTTTCACTAAGTTAGCCGTGATCTCCACCACGGTGGAAATCAACTCAACCATTTTAATAGCTTTCGTCAACATTCCATGCCCTGTTAACTGCCCCGAGACCTAGTGGTATTATAGAGATAATCTCCTCCGGTTACACGCAGTAAACCGAATAGAACGGTGTAAACGGTGATACAATTCTACTAGAGGCACGAATCTCTCAACCTCTCCTCAGGCCTGAGAAGCGGTTATTTTCTAACTTGGGTGAAACGTAATGATTTCATGTTTGTATTTTGATAACAATTTTCATAAAATTTTGATTTCTAGATATCTACGTAGCTTCGTTAACTCAGTTTTAATGGAATTTGGATATAGCGCCTTTTGGAACTAATCCCTTCAGATAATTAGGTAGACAAAGTTGGTTATTTAAAAAGCGTTACAGACCTACCAATATACACATAATAAACATCACAAAACAGAACAAGCTTTATAACTGCATAGAGACCGTATACATAAAACAGGGTAATGTTTCGATTTTCGATTGATGTATGTGTTTTTTTTTTCTTGGCACGACATATATCCGACATTCAGGTCGAAGAAGTTTAAATGGAAATACTTATATTGTGAAAATTTGAATATTTCAAACTAGTATTCGATCCTCAGAATTAAGTTTTATTAAGTTATGGGAGGGGAAACACACATACGTAGTTTGCCCTGGTGATGGTGCTATTTTCCCTGTGCAATGTACTGTCATCTTCTTGGCGGTGCAGTTTGTCTTGACAGGTCGTTTGTGTCTTCTTCATGCGCCACTACAGTCGACGGGTAAAGTTCGATGAAAGGAGATACAATGCAAAACGATGGAAGAAATGTACTATAAGGAAAATATGTAAAGTCATGGAAATATCAAGCCAATCTGTTGTGTAAGGAACAATGAATTGAAAGTGGGGAATAAGTATCTGAATAGTTTGAGCTTAATGTATACTGAAAGGAAAACAATTACATTTGAATACTATTTAAGTTAACAAATGCTCGATTTGACATGGTGAACTCCTGAAGTGAGCGAAATCCACAACATGTGCGCATGCGGTTATATAATGAAAGTTTATATAATATAAATGAATTCAATTCTACTATTTGCGATTGGAAAACAACATCAGTTGTAATCATGCTTACCTGAACCTTTTACTTTTAGTTGAAGACCTAATGGTGCTGCGAAAATGTCACAATTGGGTAGCGTTATGAGGACTGCTCTATCGGACCTGTGGCCTCCTGACTGGCTTGACGGCGGATTTGCCCGAATCTCAAGGGATATGTCTTGCCTTTTGACAAGAGGTCCAGCGGGGACAGACATAGTAACGTCGTAGTCCTCCAAGGAAAGTTCTCCACCCTCACTGCCAATGGTTCTAGAAGTATTGCATCTACGTCCTAAATGGGTTGAAACCGTTCATACGGATGGAAATGAATTTAAAAGGAACATGTTATTCGTAATTATTGGAGTATTCCCTTAAATCCAATAAAGAATGAGTAGGGTCTAATTATCTTTTCAAAATTTCATCGTTCTGAACATCCGGAAATTTGCTGCAAATAAAACCAGAATCCTTCCAAATTATTTCGAAGCTTCAATTTGTGTTTGCTTTTATTCGATATACAGTCAAACCTGCTAATGCGACCACCTGTCTATATCGACCACCTGCTCATAACGACCGCTCTCCGGTCCTCCCCTGAAAAATCATGTGTTAAACGACCTGCGTAATGTGACCACCTGCCTAACGCGACCAGCGACCACCCTATTTGGGTCCCGACGCACGTATTAAACCTATGTATAGCGACCGGAAATTGGCGCTAATGAGTGACCAAGGCATCGACTCGGCCGCCTCTGGTCGTTCAAGGCTCCATGTGTGATCATGCCAATACTTTTGAAATCACAATGACCTTCAGACAGACGCTTAATTACCGACACCAATTTTTCAGACTCATAAACAAAGATTATTGCCCTTCAGTACCTGATGCTGATATACAGAAATCCGTCGAACAAGGCACTTTACAACATCACAAATGAATTTCATCTAACAAATATTTTAATTGCCGAGGCGGGGTGTTCCCCTCGTGTTTCTTACTCTTTTCATTGAAAATCCGTGCGCTTGTTACGACCAAACATTACATCTTTACGTCAGATTTCTATATAGAAAACTCCACACGCGCATATTAAAGTCTCATGATGAGTAAATAAATTAAATAAATTTTTATTTCACATAAACAGATAATACACATATTTAATATTTAATAATGCCAATATATCATTTCAACTTTTGCTTTAGTTATGCATGCAACAAAATTAAATACTAAATGAAATATAGACATGTGCGTGTACAGATGCCAAATAATTATACATGTGCATACAGGCACAATATATGCGACCAGACATTGAAAATGGCCGACAACCTGTCTAATGCGACCACCTGTCCATAGCGACCGCTTTTCGCCGGTCCCTTGAGTGGTCGCTATAGACAGGTCTGACTGTAACTTCAAATGGAATGTATAATGCACATCATGATAATATGGATGCCATTGTATATGTTTTAATCGAGGTCTTCCTAAAGAACAATTCCTGGTGAATGATAAGTACGGTTTTTAAACAGTGATACAAGGGGGACATCTTTACTGAACAGTTGGGTTGGAGGATTGATAGTCTTAGATAAACTGTATGAGACATTGTCTTAGGCACAATGTGCCGACTTTAAAAAGGAGGACGTTTATACAAATTTTAAATGAAATGTTAAAGGGTACCACCACCCAAACATAATATTCTTATTAAAAAAAGGTAACATCTTTAGTATTCCATTCCATCAACAAGTTCACAAAAATATGTTTCCAGAAAAAAAATACGGACGGTATATATAATTGGAAACGCATCACCATTCTAAAGCATGCGTTCATGCGGTCTGAATTGCGAAGACTGCGATGCGTGCGGTGAATTGCGATGTGTGTGCAGAGCGAACGAATCGCCCGGGAATCTATTGTCTACAAACGTACGTGTGAATAGCATTGGCGCACTCGCATATGGTTGGCCCGTAAGGAACCAGGAAATAGCAGTGGTTCCGTAAGTGGTGGAAATTAATTGCTTTGTTTATGAATTACACAACCCTTTGCAAAATGTTGGGTATCTATTTGATATCACAAAACGGTACCAAAACATATAATAATGTGTTGTTTTTTGCCTGGTGGTCCCCTTTAAATAAATCTAGCATGTTGAAAAGATAGTTGAGTTTCTTTTGGTTTTCTTTTAGCAACAACCTTAACTTTTGTATAAATGTGTTGTATAGTATAGTATATAAGCATTAATTAAGTTTTACTACTCTATTGCAGTGATTAATTGTTTTGTAAATTATGTACAGTTGATGTACATATATATAATATTGTTGTTGTTAATAAACTTCAAACTTCATATCTTCATATCAAAAGCGGACCTCAAAACCGAATTACTTCTCCATGCGCTTTACATACATAATTACTGTTACAAATCCACACTGATGACCAAATAATACAAATTAAAACATAATCCTCTAACAAACACATATATCCCAATTTAATTGTGTTCAGGGGTAAATTTGTTCACTACTCTTTCAATTACCTGTAGACTCTGAAGAAGAAGAGACTTCGATACCATCGTCTCTGACCTCGATGTCCATTCTTCGCAATTCTGTTTGGTCAAGTACATAATTAATACAAAATAATGCTCTTAGTACTGTTATTTGTTGTTAAGCACGCAATGGTTACACGTCATATACCAATTCAAGTACACATTAGGGTTACATTTCCTTATCAAAGATTAGCCTATATAGTCCAGTAGATGGTTCAATATGCAAATTAGGTGAGTAACCTAATTAAGCTAATCATATGCATTGCTGATTGTTGCCAAGGCGGCATCAAAGGTCAGACATATCTTGAATACATATGAAGAACATGTTTGAAAAAATTACACTGTAGTTTTTGCGTATTAATAGCTCTAGCCACCAAATCAAATACTATTCAAAAATATGCCAATAAAGGGGAGCCATCTTGGATTTGAGGATGCTGCCCATATGGCCAATGTAAATGCGCGCTGGAAATGAATTCTTCCTTACCCACAAACACCCTAAAATAATGGTTTGTATTATGTTTGCACTATTCCTAGATAGCAAATGACCTCTGACCATATTTCAGAAATATGCAAATTAGCTAGTTATCTGTATAATGCTTATAAACAAAAATGCTGAATGTTGCAAAGGCGGAAACAACGCTGATTCGTTTTCTTTGTAGGAACCATATTGAACATGCATAGTAAACAACAAATAAGAACATTGGACTTACAAACATTACGAACATTAATTACGAACAGCTAAATAAAGGAACTGCAAAGTACATGAGCAATGTTTAATTCACATCTCTACCCCTGATACAATACAAACGCGACGTAAGCACAACAACGACAACTTGTTATTAATATCACATATATAGTAACATCACGGCTGGACTACAACAATGCAGTTTTGGTGGGCCTACCAACTTATTCCGTGTCTACACTGCAGAGAGTTATTCACAACGCCGCAAGAGTTCTGGCACGTGTGAAGAGGACTGATCACATTACTCTAATCATAAGGCAGCACCACTGGCTTCCAGTCCAGAAAAGGATTGATTACAAAATCCTTACACTTGTATTAAAGGCACTCCACAATATTGCACCAAAGTACCTACAAGATCTCCTTACTATGAAGTCATCCCATTACGCACTCCGCTCTGCTTCTTCAGCCATCATTGAAGTCCCTACAACAAGAACCGTCTATGGTAATCGTGCATTCGCGCATGTTTCCCCTGTCCTTTGGAATAAGTTACCCATTGACATTCTTAATGCTTTTTTATTTACCCAAAGCTATTAATATAATTGCCAGATACTTGTTTTTGTAGAGAGACAATACTGTGTAATGTTCTTTGTTTTGTTCCTAGTGTTGTAGCGCTTTGAGTAATCTTTTAGTTAAGTACGCTATATTAATATTTATATTATTATCATTGATAAACCCAATCTGAATGTTGATTTATATTGTATTTAGACCAATAGTCGTCTTACCTATACTAAAAGTTATTTCTTATTTCTATGAACCAGCATATTTAGATTATGTATACCTCTTAAAGGGGAAGGAAATCAGAGCTTTTTGACTTACTTGATGTGATGAGAGCATAACGCTTGTCGTTTCTAATCAATTATTCCCTCTTCAATATTCTCAAGAACGAAAATAATCAATATTGTATGGACCCCTGTGTCTGCTTATCTGTTTTCAATGCCAACAGGAGGCAGACATTTCTTCAACTTCTCGAAGTCAAATTACGTGTCAGGCGGGGAAAACAATAGCAGGCTACGATATGGTAATGTGTTCTCCGCCTGACGCGTCATTTTACCGTAAGAAGTTGAAAAAGGTCTCCTCCTGCGGGCACTGAAAACGGACAGTGGACCATAAAATATTGACTATTTTTGTAATCGGGAACATTCAAGAGGAAATAAGTGACTACCAATCATAATTTATGCTCCCATCACATCCAGTAAGTCAAAATGATAGAATGTACTTCCGCTTAAAGCTCTGATATGTAATTTTCCATGTTCAAAGACTTTATGCAGTTTTTCTTACGTCTTTCGAGTAATTCAGCATCTGGCGACATGTTGTTTTTCCTGAGAATTTCTCGGAGTTTGAGGGCGCCATTCTTTCCTCTACCATGGGTGTTGACAAAGGAATGGAGTAACTCGGTGTAGGCACTATGCACACTAGACTGGGTAAGGCCTTTGATCATTGCACAAGATCCTGCAGGCCTTCCCAGCCCTAGATATACGCTGAAGTCCTGAACAGGTACGAGACTGGGGTCTATCTTTTTCGACATATTGAGTATGAGATCGTCTTTCAATACAATTTCAGCTTCAGCTTTAAATAAAAGGATATCAAAACACCAACATTAGGCCCTTTTTAGGTAGTCATGAAAATGTTGAAACATTTAAACACATTTCGTTAAGGAGCCAAGAACAAGCAATCAATAATGGACCTAAAATCGTAAATTTAACAAACGCAAAGCTACCATGCATAATCTAGAATAACAATAATGACTTTACAATATCATTTTTGTTTATAAACTATGATTTGACATGTACACTATATTCTTAGCCACTATATTATCGTTTTTGCTGGTTAAATAGATATCGGGTTAATATGCAAATGGCCGCCAAATCATCATGGTTTTGTCATAATTCCATGTTAATACAATGACAGATATTTCAATCAATTAAGACCAGGGAATTATTTACTTTACAGTTACAATTTAATGAGGAACTACAGAAAGTTACAACTTCGTTATCTAGTAATAAAATATCTTTGAATGTTCTTAAAACTTACTTTATGATTTTTACAAATAAAACAAATAGATACAAATGACATTCATATTGAATTAGCAGGATGAATAATTAAAGAAGTTTCATCTCTAAAGTTTTTAGGAGTAATAGTAGATAATAAGTTATTATGGAAAGATCATATTGATTCTGTTTGTAATAACATTTCTAAGAATATAGGTATTATGTATAAAATAAACTACTTACCCAAATTTGCATTACAAATTATATATTATACTATTGTTGCACCTTTTTTTTAATTACGGTATTCTTGCCTGGGGTAGTGCATCAAATATTTATTTAGATAGACTGTATAAACTACAAAAACGTGCAATAAGAATCGTAAATCATTCACCTTTTTTATTCTCATACTGAACCTCTCTTTAAATTATATAATATCCTTAATTTTTATGATAAGTTTAAATATGAAATTGGAATTGTTATGTTTCTATGTTTTAAAGGTCTACTACCAGATTCATTTCTCTTATGTTTTCATTGAATTGTAATACTCATACTTATGCCACTAGACATGCCGCTAATTTTCATTTACCACCAATAAGAAATACCTTGTCTCATAAATCCATTTTCTTTAATGGTCCAATACTTTGGAATTCCTTTCCTGAATATATATAAAAATCATGTTCATTTAATTATTTTAAACGTAACTTAAAACAATATCTTACAAAGCCTTCTCTTGTATGATAATATTTTTAACTTGATATACATGTTCCCTTAGGTTGTTTTAGTGTTGTTGTTTTTTTTCTGTTTTGTTGTAGCTATACCAAATTAATCTTTTAAATTTGTAGTATTTAAACAATATAATTCCAGGGTCAGCCGTTTATAAGGATTTATTTTCGTTCTGGCCGCTACCCACTCAAATATGTACCCTTTTTATACTACGTATTATGTAAATTATTTTATTATGTGTTTTGTCGTTATTCGTGTTTCAATTGTATTTTTATTTTTTTTATGAGTGAAATAAACTGGAAATTTAAAAATTTAAAATTAATAATTGTAATACACTGTTGGTCATGAAGTTGGAATATTTTTTTGTTTAGATCCACCCTCATTCTTTTTTCCTGTTTGTTGCGCCTAATAAATCATGTTAAACTAAACATAATGATATTATATGTTTCCAAACTACCAATGTACAATAAATGTTTGTATGAATTTCCATCAATTAATTTAGCCTTTTGTTTTGAGCTTTGAAAAGCAGGACCTTTGATGATTGGCCCCATTCCCTCTCCAAAGCGTATGTCCCAACGAAATAGTGGACATTGCCTGTTGACACCCCTTCCTGGTGGAGCACAAGCATCGTTTGGTGTGTAGCAAATAGCGTTGGACGGAGTATGGCCTAAAGAGCCTCTGTGCCAATTTTGGTTGAAAATTGTACAGCCAATTCTGAGAAATGACCCATAAAGATGACTTGTTGGACATACGCTTTGGACAGGGAAAGGAGCCAATCATCAAAGGTCCTGCCTTTCAAAACTCAAAACAAAAAGCTAAATTAATTAATGACAATTCATGCAACCATTTATTGTACATTGGTAGTTTGGAAACATTATAAAATCATAATTTGAATGAAGTTGGATCTAAAAACAAAATATTCCAACTTTATGACCAACAGTGTATGTACTGCATAAGACCTACCCTCCTTCTCTTCTGTGTGACCAGCATACCTTACAGAGTTCCAGATCTCTTGTACTGCTGATGTAGTCTGTACACCATGTTGCTGCATTGCTTTCCAAGATGACAGCATTTGGACAGAAGCAGATTTTGTATTCACCTTGTTCCGACATTCCAAGTCTTCTAGTTTGGTTTTCGGTAGTCCGAGCTTCAATCCTACTGCATGGAATTGTTTAGGCTTCATAGTGCGAGCGATTTCTACTATAGCTCTATCATCCAGTACTCTGAAAAGCGTACGATGTTAAGTCACACAAGGATGTATTCACATAAACAGTATACAGAACACGTTCAAATCACATCAATGTTACAATATAATGAGTTCAATTGCATGTTAAGTTCGACGTAATACAATAACGTACTTTTTCTAATAAAATCACATAAATACGATTACATTTAATATGAAATTGGTATTAAATGTAGTAATTAGCAAAATTTAAATTTCCTCCAAGTTACGTTATCAAATGAAGTAAGTTTGTATTGTAAATACATCGTACATGGACATACAAAAGTAAATGGTGATCTTACCCTTGAGGGTCAGTAACTGAATTGCCAATCCCATGAAGAACATGAAACGAAAGGGAACAAACAATACAATGACAAGACCATCACTATTACGGTTAGTACAATATTGTTCATTCGTTATAAGTATGGAATTATTTTAAGATCAAGTGAGATTGGTAAAGGGATGCCTGTACAGTTTCTAACTCCACGAACATTACTTGGAGCTTCCTTTCTCTTTAACCGTGTTTTTTTGCTTATGGTGAGAGAAGAATACAATAGGATAAGATTTTTTCAAATGCCATTTTAGTATGACGATATCTATAATTCAGCTCAAGAGCGTTAATGAAAGGTCATAAACCTCATAAAGGTCAAACAGTAACACGTTGTAAAAGCTGACGCTTATTTTCGCTTTTTTAACCAGGAAAGCAGTGTTCATTTTCAATGAAAGTTTCACACATCATTTCGACATATCTTACAATGATTTTGGTACAAGATTGAAGTCTGAAATGTCATTTTGGGCAATATCTGACACTATGAAACATTTATCAATAGCCCAACGTCAATACCCATGAGACAGTCTATCGAACAAAATACATACGTAGAGACTATGATCTTTATGTAAAAGTGGTGGTTTATTTTGTTTTTTTATTTCAAATATTATATTTAATCATCCATTAAAAAGTCTCGGTTGAAGATATACTTCACGTGCTCAACACAGCGTTTTGAAGGTTCACTTGAAATTGGCTTGCAACGATTTTTCGTAAGCACTTTACGTTCATGTAATTACGTTTCGCATTCTTCCGTAGAAACATCTAATTTCCGAAATGTTAGGTTAATTTCTTCGAAACGCCACAGTCTCGCAAACAAGTAGGCCTAGTGTGAGAGGCAATCGAGAGCAGACTGAAGTCAGTTAGATAATGTCATGATTAATCCCGATCCAATGGCGGACATCAACACATTACATTGAATAATTTCACTCAAAACGATTTGCAACCAAAACAAGATAACACGAGGAAAAATGCCTAATACGTTTCAAATTGTTAATTGTTGACGTGACGGTTAGTTGACATGATGGCTACCTTTATCTCATTTGAATATTCATGTTTGATGATTCAAATATAAGCCATCGCGCTAACTCAGTGCGATGCTCGTGTGTCTATGTAATTTGCACGTTGTGTGACGTCATGACTTAGGCAAGATTACATACACTTTTTAAAATGTTACGTCTACTGTAAATTGTTCCGTATATTTTTTTTATTTAGTCACGTATGTTAAGCCGCGGTTGGTAATTTACGCTTTGTCAACCTTAGCCTTTGTAGATTAGAGGGGTAACTTCTAAAGCCCAACGCACTCAGAGTCGACTCGATCCGATCCGACAGGTCTTCAGTCAGGCTAGAGTCGGTTTCGCTATCTCCGCCTGGCTTTTGACCGGCAAAACATGGGTCCTGAGGCAACGTATACTAAGCTGAACCGACTGAATCCAGTGGGATCGGGTCGAGTCGGCTCTGTGTGCGGAGGGCTTAACAAACGATGAATAGGAACGTGACAGATCGTTGCAAGCCCTTGAAATGTACATTTACTCAACATATTAAATACTTGGGAAATCTGTTCTTTTCATATTATGATTACTTAGAAAATACTACTTTCAATATGCCAAAGGGGAATATCATTTACATGGTTAGGAAGGCATTCTCACCATTTGGGCAACGCTCCAGTTTCAGTTTTGTACCTTCGAGTACATTTAGGAGAGTCTCCTTGGCATTCACGTTAGCTGACAGGTCCCGTTTCCACTCAAGCAACATGTCGATGGCTAGCTGGTCCGTTCTGTTCTGTTCTAGCTGACGAATGGTGAAACCCAGCGCAACCCCAAGCTCATAGTATTGGTCCACGCTCAGTTCGTTGGCTATTTCAGCGACCTCAGAATCAGATGTGTCGTCAATAGGAGGGTTATAACAGCTTCAGGGAAAGTGGACGTGCACACACAAAAAAATTGCTAAATATAGTTTGCGGTGTTAAAGCAGAATACAGGAATCCACATGATTTAAATGAGTATTATGCTGCAGTAATGCCCCCCCCCCCCCCATATGGCTTAACTGCTTACTCCCAGATAGGAACATGATCGCAGAAAGAAGGACAAATAAACAGGCTTTCACACGATGGGGATTCCTCATCTATGAGGGTACTTTTCTAGTTTCTAATGAAACGTTATCGGGAGAATGGCTATCTTAGGATAAAATCAAGAATTACATGTACTTTGAACTGGGTGTTGAACTTTAACCTCAACTATCTCCATTGTTTTACTAGAATATGAAAAACAAATCATAACTTCGTCAATTTATATCCGATCGACATAAAATGGTCTCAAAATAAAGATACAAATTCACACAACAATATCATATCAAAAGCTAAATTTTACATTTTGTGTCAAAGTTGCTAGTTTTTGCCAGAGCCGGTCACATATGTTAAAAGAGATAGTTGAGTGGTAGTAAAGAAAGTACAGTTTGGGTAAAGCTGAATTCTAGTTACCACAACCTGCACCATCACATTGCAACCTAATATTTATAACTCCACCATGCTCGAAAGGAATTTAAAATTACATACGACTTAGTAAAAAGTATGTAATTATTCAAAAAGAGCTGTTAAAAATCAAAAAGGCGCACTGTAATACTTCATTGGTTTCTTAAATATAAATTGTGTGTGCATGTGATGTTTTGTTGAAATACCGAATAGACAGAAATACTCAACAACTATTCATATACCTCTTTCGTAAATTTTTGAAAAGAGGAAGCATTTACAAACAAATTATTATCGAATTATTGTGGTGCCCCACAATTATTACAAAATAGTAATGTTATAGATATTTCAGCAATTTCTGAACCGAGTTTGATCAAATAAAAATTTTTTTGTCATTCAAATTGTATGCTCTTTCTAATTTGACACTCAGTTTGTAATTATCTCACAAAAACAAAACTGTGTAGTACCCTCTATACCAAAACTCAACTATCTCTTTAAGTATTGGCTGAGATATGCCCATCCGAATGAATTTTATTTCAATAGGAAATCAGTGTTATATTGCTTTGGTTCGTAACAGAAAATGTAGTTAAAATTTGGAAATTCAACAAAAAAAAAAGTATTTTAAGACGTCACACTTCACCTCTCCAGGGCAATGGTTGAAATGTTGTATCTGCTATTGTTATGTTTTCTTTTCTTGATTTTGATCAAACACATTTAATGTTGATGTGAGAAATTTTCAAAATGTTGAGTGTCCGATCTTAGATGGCGCCCGATTTTCAAAATGGCCGCCGTCAAACACAAAGAATATGCATATTTTAAATAAAAAGGCCTTAATTCTTAACAAAATATTGTTTATTGGGTTTTAATGGGTAAGGAATTAATATTTAATATCATTATGATGATCCTACCTTGTATTAACCCTAAAAGGCGCATCGGAACAGGACTTTTAAGGTTTTATTTGGTGAGGGATACGAATTTCGATAACATTGTGAGTGTTTTTTAATAAAGTTATCGCCATCCATGAATGTTTTTTAAATGGTTGTATATGCCTTCAGTGCATTAGAACATAGTTTGTTGGGATTTATTTGGTGATGAATGCATATTTATTATTATTCTGATGATCAGAACCTCAATTCCAAGATGGTGGAAGCCTTTAGTGCTCACCGGAACAGGACTTATGGGGTTTTATTGGGTGAGGAATTCGTATTTCAATAACATTGTGAGTATTTAATCAAGTTTGTATTCTAAAATCCACAAAGGCGTAACATTTTCAAAAATGCCGCTATCGCCATCGCTGAATATTTGTATTTTGAATGGTTTCATAGTCCTTCGCTGCTTATTAGAACATAGTTTGAAGGGATTTCTTTGGTGATGAATGCATATTCACTATTATTTTGATGATCAGACCCTTATTTTGAACGTCAATTCCAGGATGGTGGCAATTTAGTATGGTCGCCATCAGGATATTTCAAAATCATATTAATCTTTGCATATGGGCAACTCCAGCGTCACGGACATTACAAACAGACAGTATTTTCATGACTTTCCAATGCCACTACTAATTCATACCTCTACCTAATATCTAACTTTTATTTTGATTACAAAGCAATAGCCTGGTTAAGTATGCAAACAAAGTTTCATAACATTTATCCAATTCGTTACTGAGTAATTCTGCAAAATGTGCGCCGTCACGGACATTACAGTTTGTTGACATGACTGTTTGCATCCATATACATCTTTGCAAAAATCTGTGAGTTCTGAAACCTCATAAAGGTGATTTAGGTATTCAAACAATTATAGACAAGGCAATGATGAACTGAATCCAAGTTGGATTTTGCGAAACGGGCCAGGTAATCTAGACAACAAAACGTTGCGTCACGGACATTACATTTTCAGTTTGTCCGGAGGATTTGATTAATTTAAAAATATACTTTAGAGCACTCAAAAGACTGAAATTTTAATCTGAAAAGGTACTTTGATTATCAGTCATCAAATTTGGTGCCTTAAATAATTAAAAATACCAGAAAATTAGGAAAATATAAGGATTTTCCTGAAATTTGCACAGGGTAGTCCCATGTGTGGAGTTTCATGTATGGTTTCCGTTTCTCCCATAAAGAGACACACCTTCTATCCGGGTGGTCAATCGTGGACGTCTTAGAGATTCCCCTGATTTTAATTGACCCTCCTCTCGGAGACGTTTGAGAATTTTACAGACCGTAACCTGCAATGTTCCAACGAATTCGTGGACATTGCTTGTTGACACCCCTTCCTGAAGGAACACAAGCATCGTTTGGCGTGTATCCAATGGCGTTGGACGGAGTGTGGCCTAGAGAGCCTCGGTGCAAATTTTGGTTGAATAATTTACAGCCAATGTCCAATAAGGATGTCTTGTCGGACATAGGCTCTGGAAAGGAAAAGGGGCCAATCATGAAAGGTCGTGCCTTTCAAAGCTCCAAAAGAAAGGCTACATTAAGTAACGCAAATTTATGCAACCATTAATCATACCTTGGTAGCTTGGACACATTATAAACCCCTCAAAAAAAGTTCGGAAACTCAAGTTTGATCAATTATATCTATTTTATTAAGAAATCACAATGGTTATATTTGGTATCACTTGAAAGGGTGTGTATACCTCTTTAAAATGATACCAAATTCGTAAGCATCACGAGCACGAGGTATGCGCAGTATACTTGAGAATGGGGGAAAGTCAGAAGTGAAATGTCACAAAATGCGCCAACAAACTTCAGTTGGAAGGTCTGACACCCATATCACGGTATTTCTCAAGTTCAAATTCTTTCGACTATGAATATCTTGTCAATGAAGACATACTGTTGAATATGGTATCAGACAAAAGCCTGTTTAATTATCTTTCCAATGACACCTCACTTGGAATAATTATCAAAGCCGGGTAGGTACAATTAAGGTGAATATTTGGGAGGATCGACAGCAAAATGTAAGCAAAATGCATTTGATTGTGTGGAATTGAAGGCGTTGCATCCAAAAACGACTTTTGTGGGGATATCTTAGTACTTTACTTTTCATAATCATTATGAAATTCAACATTATGTTAAAGCGTGTTAATTTGTCAATGAAATAATGCCCCATTCATAGTGGTTATGTGCTTGAGGTGTGTGTAGTACCTCTAAATGTATGGGGTTCAAAATGACACGTTGCTAGGTCGACTTTCTACCGTTTGATACGTGGTAATAAGGGCATACCTACACGGTCGAAGAGGGCGCTAATATGCCAGTTCTGGCCAGTTTGCGTAGGTTTAGAGAAATTTGAAGCATTTTCAATACATCAAGTTTGTGAGTTTCCTGTATTACCCACTCACATTCAGCATAATCATTGCAAATGAGACATCATATTAAAGGTAAATTAACGAGCTTTCCGATAGTGCAAAACGTAATTATGATAGAGTTATGATTAATACAACAATATCTTACCGGAATCTTGAAACAAGAAGCCATGGTCTTAAATTCATAGCATTTATAGACCCCCATATCCGGTTTTACTGCACACGCCCCAATAGCATAATTATTACAGGTGAGACATGATTTTAAAGAAAAATAAACACGCTTTCACATGATACTAAATTTACTGATGATTATGCAATTTAAAACCCTAAAACATCCCTCCAATAGTCGTTTTTCGATGCAACGCCTTCAATTTCACAAAAAGAAATGCATTTTGCAACATTTCCCTTTCGGCCCTCCCCATGTTCAGCTGTACCATACTTAACCTGTTAATAAAATTATAACCGTATTGAAAAGATAGACACATGGGCTTTAAAATGATACCAAATTTGATAAGTTTAAATCATTTGAACACGCTACAATCTTCGATACAACTTGAACATTAAAAAATACGGCACAAGAGTCAAATTTCCCAACTGAATACTTTCGGCCCGTTTTGCGACATTTGTCCTCTGACCGTCCTCCATTCTGAAACGCACTGCGTATTCCCTGATTTGAAATTAACGACAAATAATCTACCATTTCAAAGGGAAATCATCATGCATTGCAATGACACTAAAAGGAAAAAATAAAATTTGACAATTAAAGTGATACAATCGATCAAAGTTGAGTTTCCGAACTTTTTTTGAGGGGTTTATAATCATTATACTTAGTCTAAAATGGTTCATTAAAACACAGGAAGAGGAATGAAGTTGTATTTATTGAAACGATATTTCAACTTCAAGCGCAACAGTGTATGTTTAAAATTGTATGATATTTTGTATATTAACCTACTGGCTACAATATAGTTTGGTCAGATTTCATCCCAGTCAAAACTAAGCATTGTTGTATATTTTGATTGTTCCGCATTTTACATTATTATATTTCAACTGACTGTCTTAAATAGTTTAGAGTATTGCATATGTAAATAAATAACATGTACATGTATATTCATCATGTGAGACTTTTTTATATTAACATTATACATTCAAGTTAATTTGATATACAGAATGTTATCATATATGAATATCTCAACCAATAAAACCCCATATTTCATGTTGTACTATAAGGGATTACTAATACACGCTTAACCATTTCAAATAAGACTATTCATGGTGGCCGATGTCGGTCTGATCATCAGAATACTATTATACAGTGTGAGTCAAAATAAACGAAACTGGACTTTAATAGCTTATAAATCCACAATTCTAAACATACATATTTATGATGATATTGATATCATAATAAAGCTTGGGAAATGTTGTTTAAAATTATATATCATAATACTCATATCACATCACGCTTCCCCGAACGCGACCTAATTATCCAAAGTCATGCAAAAATTACCCATGTTCAAGTTTACAGTGTTGTTGTTATAGGGTCGCGTTCGGTGAAGCATAAAGGGATCAACATGTATGATGTATCATTAAAAGGCAATTTCCCAAACTTTAACATGATACCAATATTATCATAATATATATGTTTATAACTTTGTATTTAAAACGTATTAAAGTCCGGTTTCGTGTATTATGACTCACACTGTATATGAATGTGTCACCCAATAAAACCCCAAACATCATGTTCTAAATAGCACTGAATACCTAACCATTCAAAAATGAAAGTAGATTAAGGGTGGTTGGTAACAGACATTTTTAGAATTGGCCACCATCTTGTAGTTAAAAAAAGGTGTGATCATTAGAATGATATGAAATAGAAATTTTGCTCCCAATACAATCCCATTCACCATTTTTTTTTTATAAACAGTGACCCCTGTTTCAATCAAAGAATAGCGTCCCTTATGATTAATAACCCTTATGCATAACGAATGGAACCCTCAAATGCATATGCAATTGTTCTAAACATAAGATTAAGTTCACTGGGCTAAACAAAAAAATTTTTTCACGTGGTCATATCTTGAAAATATGTCCATCAGAATTATACGAAATTACACGCAGGATTACTTCAATACTCTACTATAATGACATGTCAGTATCCAAATGGTTACCTTAGTGACAAAACTGAAAAGGCACTTGCATGGAACCGCTTGCTGTATTACATGTCACAGCCTGGACATTTCGGCAATAGAGCTTAAAGGGATCTAGTAACTTTGTTGACATGTGCAAAAAGTGATGAATGGTTGATGCAATGTATATTGTTGTTATCTGATATGTCCACAGGGTATTGTGTGAAAATTTCAAGTCAAATGGACATTGCATGGCCAAGTAATGAGCGAAAATGCAAAGTGATATTCAATAACTCACTGTACTCACTTTGTACACAGAAGAAAAACTCGCCCGGAGTTTTTCTTATCTGAATACTTTGATCGTACATATCTTTGTAACGAAAGGGAAATTTGAAAAACCGAAACCTGCCCCATGATTTTATTGTTAATACAAATATAACAAGGTATGAGGGAACCGCTAGAATAACAAATTTATTTTGAGGATTTGGACAATGTTACTAAGTCCCTTTAAGACACGTGAGGAAGTCAAAACAAATTGAAATGAAGGTAATGTCAGTTACCCAAACACAGACATCAATACTAAGTGTCTCAATCATGTGCTTGGAAACATTCAACGCATCTACCACGCATGCTGTCGACCAGGTTTATGATCTGAGTGCGTGCATTAACAGGCGGATTGTCGCTTGCTGTGACATGTGGTCCCGGAAGCGGTTCCATGTCAAAGCTTTTTGTTGTTGTGTCAGTTGGGCAACAGCTTAGTTACTGACATGTGTTTAGAGTAGAGTATGAAAGTAATCCGGTGTGTCATTTTGGTTCATTTTTATGCACAGGATTTTAAGATATGACCATGTAAAAATAATACTTTTCTTTTTGAGCCCAGTGTTTAATGAGCAAGTTTACTTCACCTTCGTTGGAATGTGGTCACAGCTGTGATGTCACATGGTCCTATAAAAAAAAAAAAAAAAAGTTGTTTTAATGTATGATAGTAATTCAAATAGTCTATCTATTCATCCCCCCCCCCCAGTTGAATAGGTATTACGTAACACGCCCGTGCAAATAGTTATTGTGCCGGTAGAACAGTGATTGATCATTCAACTATGTATAATAATTCCCCTTATACAAAGTATGTCAAAAATAGGAGTCCGGACTTCATTGTCAAAATAATGAGCGATCCTCAATATTCACGTTCGTATCTTGGTTTCTTTGTTAAGCTCACTAATTTTCGTTTAAAATAATATAAAATATGCCGACAATAATTTCATGCATCTGTGAACAAGACGCCCCTTGTGTAAGTCATGTTCAAATGCCCGTGTCCAAGTTAGGAGTTATAGTGTTTCCGTGAAAATGGATGCATTGATTCATCATGATTTGAGGAGAATTTAATTCATTCATGGTACGCTGACTTCTGAATACACCTATTCAGTTACCTCAGTGAAGTAAAATGCAGATTTTGCAAATTTTGAATGAGCTGAGGATGTGTCTCATAAAAATTTCACAAATCCCGAAATACACGGCATATCTCACAAACGTGCACCATATTATCGAGCGAAGTTTTTTGTGGTAAGTGATATAGGAGATTTCTTCGGCATTAATATTTAGGAAGTGAATCCCTGCGATACTTTTGTATTGACCAAGGAAGCACGGTTTCCTATTTTGACTCACTTTATATATTTCATCGAATACAAGGAAATGGCTACTAATCTGTACATGTCTTGGTGCAGCTAATATTAGCATGGAGTTGGGGGGACGTGAATCCAATACATTCATACAAACAACTTTTTGAAGGATAACGGGCTTTTTACTTAGTCATTTGTAATTTTGTTTACATTTCGAGCATGGTGGAGTTATACCAATTAGTTTATACTGTTACTGTCCAGGTTTGGTTACTAAAGTCCAGCCTCACCAAAACTGTACTATCCCTTTAATGGGTGTACTGCGTTTTGTTCTAGACGACCATTTTTAATGATATGATACAAACAAATTTGAGATTGACATAATGAAATATTTGTTTTACAAACCCTTTGGTGTCATTACGAACGCTATGTGGCAAGAAGAATATGGATTTCCCTCCTGTTTTATGGTACATCTCACTATGTCAGCATTGCTACCTTGCCTGGGTCTGGAAACTGAAAATGACCGGACTGTGGAAAGTTGATGTCGAATAGCCGTGGATGACACTCGCTGTAAACAAATTAAATGATATTTAAATTTCTTTTAATTTGAGAAAGGCGGACATGTACTTGTCTCGAAATTGTTATCAAGTTCGCATGCAGAGATTGGCACCCTGTAAACAATTTGCACTCTTCTGTAAACTAAGGCATTTAATACAGTCTTGAGAATTCCCACTGATGAGTATTTGCGGAATAGTTACAATAGTGGTAATACATTCACAACATTCTTAAGGAGATGACTCGTCCTGACTATTGATTAAACAAACTATGTATACTCAACAGCAATTCTCAATTTGCTTACCTCAGTCTTAAGTTCGCCTTCATGTTCACAAGATAACATTAAGTCACCAGCCAGGGGCATAACATTAAAAGAAACAGAAGGATGTGCCTCTCGATACCCCCCATCGTCTTCACTTTCACTGTCAGCTTCCCATTGCTATGCAAGTCAAAGAAAGAATCAACAGAGGTTGTGCCATGACAGTATTTTCTAAGAAAACAACAAAACGCATTAGAAATATCAATGCTTTATCTTTAACTATTTATCTACTATCTGTTTCTATGAACTTATACATTTCGTAGTAACTTTTCCATCATTCGCATCAAAAGCTCGCGTTTACGTTGTACGCAAAAATACTTTGTATTTTGTCGAGATATTGCTCTAATCAATGTGGACATTGGTTAAATAACATTTGTCATGTTTTATTTATTATAAGATACAAACATCATTAAAAGAGATCTAATAAATGTGTTGCCATGTGCAAAAACTATTAAATAGCTGATAAAATGTGTAACGGTGTTATCTGATATTCTGCTCAGTCCATAATAAATGAATTTCACATTGGCAGGTAGTAGGCAATTATGCAAAGTGTAAATTCGTTTATTCATTGCATTGACTTTGTTAAAGGTTATAACAAGTTATTATAACAGTTATTATTGTTTGATGAGAAAGGGTTGCAGCAGTTACAATAGACTGCTTCTTACCCTTATACGAGCCCTTTTGAGCATGCCTGGGATGTCCTAGCCCGAGTCATCAATGCCAAATGCAACCTTCTCCATGCTCAACAAGAATTAGTTCGCGCTCTGACCAAGGGTGGGACGAGCAGTCCTTTGACAGCGTCAACATGCTCGCTGACAGCATCCTGCGACGTCTTAAGCACTGGCCCGTGTCAGTGGTGGCCCAATCAGGGGTCAGGGGCCATACTCGATAGTAGTTACTGACTGACTGACTGATATACATTTTCATGCCATAATTCCGCTCCAAAATGTGTCATCTTGAATGCTAACCAGATATGGAAATTAAATTAAAATCCTTAATACTGCTGTTGTTTTGCCTCTTTTTTGTCATTGTGGAATGAGAGCACTTAATGCAACCTCAATTTTCACCAACCCTAAGAAATGTCGCCAAAAATGAAAAGGTGCTATGTTTACATACCTCCAAATAAGTAATACAAAACATAGTGTATATGAGTTTTTTTTCTTGTTAACATTTTGTTTCTGACATTGGACATATCAATGGACAACATGGCACCCAACTCGGAGGATTATGGGGGGGGGGGGGGGGGGGGGGTGGTCAGCGGTATAGGCCCCTCTGGCCCACAGACTATAGGTTAAGGTTTTTAACGTAACCCGTATACTGCATATCATATTTCAGACATATTAGATGTCTGTACTTTAAGAACTAACAATCACCTGTTGAACACCTGCGAGGTGATCATTCAGTTGAAGCCGAATTGTACACTCCTCGTCAGGGCCAACGTTTTCTGCTATGAAAGGTGTGCAGTCGAGCTCCTTCAAAGCAAACTTGTGTTCTAGGGGCAGCAGAATCCACCACTCACCACAGTAATCAACGTGCAGCGTAAAGTGTTTCTCGCTGACCTTGCAATAAGGAAGCACATCAGGAGTGGATGACTTTATCTTGGATGCCTTTTGATGATCTGTGTAACATATCAACATAATACGGGGTTCAATTGTGACATGTTTCATCTATTGGCATATTTTATAGGAGACCTATGACGGGAATTTACTTTCTTTGCTTCATCTAGCTTTTTGAAGACAGACCACAATTAAAGGCAAATATTCGTGGTATATAAGACGCGCGAAGACATAATGCGCACTTTTACGCACGGTACGTAATCCCCCTTTGCTCAGTTAGTAGCGATCGCAAACTGTCCCAGTTCACGAACGACCGAGTCGATCAAAGTCGCGTTCGGAATGTTTGTTATACCAAGGAGGTACTCGAATTATGAGATTTTTATGTGCGAAAGTATTACGTAATACGCTCAACCGTACCGACATCACAGGTGCCGCTGGGATCTTATCAGCTCGAGTGGTTCAACTACCTCAATGTACAGTCTATCGCTAGGTACATAATAGCTTCCAGCTGTTGCAATTTCATATGAAGGCCCGTGTTCAGATATTCCGAAGCCCCGCTCTAGATCGATCCAACACACCTCGAGTTTATCTCGGAAGATTACGGTGGAGTGCGAGTTGAATTTTTCTGACTGCCCATTTTAACCCACGCATATTTGCCTTTAACACCAAACTATATGGTATGAGCTAAAAGAGGATCTAAGATAACGCAAAAACATGCTAAGGTAGGACTGCGATTACTTTTTGACATTTTTACGTTACAAGGTAAAAATGATGAGACAACAATAATTTAAATGCACACTACTTAAATACACACAAGGTATTAGATGGTACAGCGTACGTTTATTTTTAAGTTCATATCAATTGTACCTTTCTATGGAATTCAAATAGACCTCCGCTCTTTCTCTGAGACTCGATCACACATGCCTTCGCGGCAATAAAATACACGAGAAATTAAATAACTCATTAGGTCTACAAGTACAGTTACTGATTAATAGTCGTTTATGAAATTTGTTATCCTGTTGGCATTTCTACATGATGGTGTTAATCTTTGAAAGAAATGGCATATTACCTTTTCCTTGATTGCTTGGTCGGGCCACGATGAAAGGTCGAATTTGGTCACAATTGTAAACCATCGCCGAGTGTGGTACCTCAATCTGCACAGGTCGCTGGAATCGGAGGCCAGGTGTGCTACTTTTAAAGCAAATTCCATAGCAGGCTACAGACTCATGACTCTCGATATCTATCCAAGAAGCATCAGTCACTGTCTTTACTGTGATTTCATGCTCCGTTCCTCTCTCCAGTGCATGAGGTGGAATTGTGACGGAAATTGTTAGTTCTTTTAACTCTATGTCCTTTCCATTAGCAGTGGCAATATGGCTTATAGGCCGCCTAGGTGACACTTTGTAATAATACAAAAAAAAAACAATTATATGAGGATAGTGGAATTATACCAACAAAAATGTAATAACATTACTGCAGAGTATTAAAGTGGATTTATGCTACGAGGAAACTATGCCTAGCAGACAAAGTGTTTAATGCCCTTCTCAATATCATTATGGGTATTTTTGTATGCCTCTTCGTCTATGATAATTGTAATATAATAATTTTTAAGGGTTAAAGAATGTTATAAATGCTTTTAAATTTGGATTCGGAATTACTTAAATTTCTCTTTTAATACTTGTAAAGAGAATTTGGGAAAATTAATATTGCTTATTTTATGATTACAAACAAACACTTGCCTCTTATGTTTGTAAATTTTGTTAAACCGATCTTGATAATCTAGAAATCCAAAGTTAAGGACCCATTATGCATCAAAATCAAAATATGGAGCGTAAAATGTGCTTGTGGAAAAAGTTAAGAAATAAAGTTGGGAAATGTTTTTCTCGAAACTGGAATTAAACGCTTTAAAATATGAATTTATTTTGTAAACGTGATCATCATTGTTTCTTAACCTTTGGTCTTGTGTTTTATGTGAAGCACAAAACATTATAGACATATTTGTTTTGTAATTGTGTATTTTGTATATAATTATGAATAAACAATGATCAATTAAATAAAACTTATATTATTCATATGATTCATACATCAATCAATACAAAGGCGCATGCGTTTTGTTGTGTAATCGTCATTGTTATTCAGATACAAATATTATTGTATATTAACAAATGTTATGCAACATAAACATTTCTATATATAAATAGTGCTATAATTGTGTGTATAACTGTTATTTCACAAGTACTTGTCATAATGCAACCATAGCGTCCAATCAGTAGTTTCGAAAAGATTTGTTGTACCTATCGAATCATGTGTAGAAAAAAAGAGTATTGTAGATACGTCCAGTGTCTTACCTTTGTAATGTTTGTACCTCAGAGTTTTACTTGTAGAGGCAGTCCTGAATATGATAACAAGATGTAAATGTAAAGATGTAAATGGTAGATGTTTTGACTGGATTAAAGATGTACTTCTTTAAAATGTACTAGTTTTAGTTGCGTTCGATACGTTATCTGATAAATGGACGCATCGGGAAAGTCTATCAATCATCTAGGTTACCATAGGAACCAATGCTGATTTTAAAACAACATACAACCGGTATAAAGCAAGCCGGAAAATGTTGTTGACTGATCAACCATTTTAGAGCCATTCATTCAATTACATGTTATGCGCATCAATGCACAGCATGGATTTTATATAAATAATATTTGAACTGTATGTAACCTTACCGTTTCCCCCACGATATAAATGTATAAATTCACAAATACAAGGCTGTATATTCAATTTACACGTGATTATTTGTAATGCTCGTGCATCCCGAATTAAGCTTTTTCTAACACTGAATCCATTATACTAAATTCAATGAAACTAACGTATCCCCAATTGAACACCGTGATTATACAGCATTATACCTGCGGCTGAAAGACATTACTCGGACGAGACGTTACCATTGGTTTATTTTGATAAAAACAGAGACAGGGGAGCATCACAAATTGTTAGTTATGTAGTATATGCCAGTAACAAACATAACATTTAAATACAAGATACTATGTTCTCTACCTTAAGTACAGCATGTTTCTGGCGATTTCATCTTTGGTGTGCTGGATAGGAAGGTTGCCTTTGTTGTCTGGTATATCAAGTCTAGCGCCATGATCCAAGAGGTAAAGAACCAATGCTCGGTCAGGGGAAAGGTCGCTTCCATATATGCCTGCAGACCGCTGAAAAAAAGTATCCAAGTAGACATCTTCAGTGCACTTTCATCAAGAAGATTAATCATCTTTAGAAAGAGTGGCTAGTTCCCTGCCATTACTAAATCATACGCCTGATGATTCCATCATCTCTGAACTGTAAAATGGTCCAAGACTTCAAGGACCATAGCCTTCTCATGGGTTAGGTTATTTCCGTAGATGCTTGCAGACATACTTTAAATCAATAGTATTTTGCAACTTGACCGAACAATTACACGTTTAGCCTCATCATTGATTGTTTATTAATAAGCACGTTGCCTCTATTTGGATTATGACATGTCAATTCTTCACCCTACCTTTGCAATTGCAGCGATTGTTGGAGTATTGTCTGCCCTCCTGTTTTCATGATCACAATTTCTGACGGCAATATGCAGACATGTTAGTCCGTCATCTGATCGCAGGTTTGTATCAGCACCTTTGTCTATTAACGTTACAACTGTTGCTGTATATCCCCGTTGCATCGCGTGATGAAGAGCAGTGAAACCACAGTCGTCTCGTTGGTCGATATACTTTGATACCTATGCGAAAAGTAGTTATCGAGCGAAATAATTACTTCAAAACATAGACAAAACAGGTACTATGCAGGTGCCGAGCTTCAATCCTCTAAATGCCCTAATTAATCCCCGAACTACACTTGGCGCAGTTGTTTTGGCACGTTCATGTGAAGACAAAACAATTCCCTATGAATGTACAATTAAATGGGTCGTACGCATAAAAAGTATTCATTTATTGCAGGCAACTGCTTCAAGCACAGGTAAGATATTCTCAAACCCAAGTTAAAGCTCATTACAAGCAATTTCCTTGACATGGAAGCAGGTTCAGTTGCTTGCATTGAAAACGTTGTATGCCTTACCCAAGCAGTTGCTTACGCGTTTAATATATTAAATGATACATTTCTCGATATTATAAAAGAGAGTTAGCACTATATCTAAATGTACAGACCTTTTATCATAGCTGGCTCTTCTGACCCAGTTTCTGACCGAGCAGCGCTTATTTTTCCCGGAAAATATTTCCAGCGATTGAAATGGTTTTAAAAAACGTGAATACAAAACATGAAATGAAATAGAAATACTACAATGATAATCATCATGCTATAATATGTACTTGTGATTGTTTTTAAATAAAGTGTAGGGATAAACGGTCAAGTATTTAGTCGTATTGTGGTACAGAAAAAAGGAAGCAAACAACATTTAAATTGAACATTAGTCAATATTATTAAGGAATTGCACGTGAATTATTAAAGGGATGGTTGAGTTTCGGTATAGAGGGTACAGTTGTGTCAAACTTTAGTAACCAACTCCTGCACCATTACATTACAAACTAATAGTTATAACTCAATCATACTCAGAAGGTATAACAAATTGCAAAATACTACTGAAAAAGCCTGATATAATTTTTTAAAAACATTAAACCTCAAGAGGGTGCTTTCTAAAAAAAATCGTCGGTTTCAACCATTTTTTAATTTTAAGAATGTGCATGTGAGTGTTTTTAATAATGATTTAAAGGGTCTGTCCCCTTTTTGCAAGCCAAATTCAAAAAGTTGCGACGTTATTGTCTTATATCAAGGAAACTGCCATTTAACAGCTTGCCTGAAAACATTTAGGCTTGAAATCTCTTTTTCGTGGAGTCATAGACCTCAACATAATACAACGACAGAACGCATTTAATTGTGCATTATACGAGTATTCAGCCGTGCATAATTTCGCTCACGATAGTGCCGGCGCATTCCGGGTATACCGCGTTGCTGTGCGTGACCCCTACATGAACCACGCACTGCTTAAACGACGTAAACGGCGTAAGCGAATACTAATCAAAATAACTAAGACTCGCTGACTATATGTAATTGTATATTCTTCATTTTCGAGACCTTCTCCGTGTCACACCCTTACAAATGTCAGCCTCACAATACTGTTGTGATATCATGCTAAATCAGTTAAACTCATGTATTGACCGATATATAGTTCGGTGGAGGGACGCATTCGTTTTTCATTCGTAGAATCCAAATTACAGGGTTGTTCGATCCGAATTTTGTTTGTATGTGTTACATTTCTTCTCATCCGTCTACTGGAAACTGTTCAGACGATTTGTAAAAGACGGACAGTCCCTTTTATAGAGAGATCATGAACAACGATTTAAAAACATCTTTTGTACATTTTTGAAAAGTATAAGCATTTTTTATTTTTTCAACGGCTGGTTCAAAATTATTTACTTATTGTTGGGCCAAACAATAATTACAGAAAGTTATATTAATGGATATTTCAGCCGTCTCTGAACCGATTTTGATCAAGTAAAGTTTATTCTGTTATTAAAATTGTATGCTCTTTCACATTTGAAACTCAGTTTTTCATTACGTCACGAAACAAAATGTATTTCGTGCCATGCCCTCTATACCAAAACTCAACTATTCCTGTAAACAAATCAGGTTCTGCAGGTTAAAGACAGTTAAACCTTGGCTGATACGATAGACAAAAACTCAATCATAAAAAGCGTCGCCTATGAAGATTAGTATTTAAAATTATAATTCTTAACTCAAACAGGAAATCGCAAGATAGCCCTTAGAAACATGATGAAATACGGTAAAAAGTTGGTCTACATACATTTTCAAGCAAAAGGCTAGCACACTCAAATTTAGCGCGTGTTAATATTTGTCTCGCAGTAGAAAAAAGAGACCACAGGCCTTGCCCATTTCCAAAATTTGGAAGCCGACATAATATCACTTCGTGCATTTTCTGTAAAAATCTAAGAAAATTGTTTTTGAGTTGTTATTGTTGTTGTGTGTTGTTATAATTGTTGTTTGTTTGAGGGGGCAGGTTTTTCATTCGAACATACCTTCTTTGTATCACGTATTTCCCCTCCATTATGTTTTTGTTGTCGTGTTACTCTGTCTTTCCTCAGAAGGCATTTGATGACATCGACGTGACCGTTCTGCGATGCGTGATGCAGGGCTGTGCGTCCATCACTATCTTTCAGCTTCCAGTTATCTCCTTCACCTATGAAATGCTCTACAACTTCAAGCTTACCCTCTGATGCTGCTATATGTAGAGCAATTAGTCCTCTATTTATACGAGTACCGCTACGTGTACTCTCAGCGAGAAGGATCTTAGCATCTTCCAGTTGACCCTTTCGTGAAGCATCAAACAGAGCCTTCGTACTTTCACTTAATTGTTCTGAATCGACTGAAGCAGCTGCTCTCACCTCGCCGTGCAATTACTTTTGAAACATCCACGAATCCTCCCGACACTGCATAATGAAGAGGCGTGTTTCCGACACTATCACTAGCAAATAGCTCAGACCCCTGGTTCATCAGTAGCTCTACTATATCGATATGACCTGCCCCTGCTGCATGATGCAGTGCAATGCGTCCTCCAATATCTGTCTGGTTCCAGTCATCTATGTGACCGACGAGATGCTCTACAACTTCGAGCTGACCTTCTGATGATGCTATATGAAGGGCGTTCATGCCGTTATTGATAGGACAATTGATATTAGCACCCTCAGCGAGAAGGATCTTAACAACTTCCAGATGACCCTTTCGTGAAGCATCAAACAAATGCTTCGTTGATTCGCTTGGCATGTCAAAATCAACCGAAACAGCACCTCTCCTCGTGATGAGTTTCGCTATATCCAGGAATCCTCGCGTCAATGCATAATGTAATGGTGTACATGCGGAATTATCACTAGAAAACAGCTCAGAACCCTTGTTCAACAATAGCTCTACAGTATCGAGATGCCCTTTCCCTGCTGCATGGTGTAGCGATGTCCATCCATTGTTGTCTTTCTCATTGACATTCCATCCGTTGTCTAGCAATAGTGACACAGCTTCTAAATTGCCACTCGATGAAGATATGTGTAAAGCGGTAATCCCCTCATTGTCCCGTGTATTGGCGTTGCTTTTTTCGAGTATCAAATACTTGATTGTACCCAAATCGCCAAAGCGAGTTGCATGATGCAAAGCAGTTTCTCTATGAATATCGACATCATTTACTTTAGCTCCGGTGCTCACTAGATACTTGACGATCTCTAGATGCCCATTCATCGATGCGCAGTGTAGGGCAGACTGCCGTGTTTCTCCTGCAGTTTTCTCAATATCAGCTCCTTGGTTCATCAGATATTTTACAATATCAACATGACCATTCTCCGATGCGATTTGGAGGGCCGTTATTCCTTCACATCCTTCTTCGTCTACGTCATCTCCATGTGATACAAGATATTCCACTGCAGAGAGGATTCCTTTCTTCGCTGTTGAGTTACTACTGCTTCCTAGTGGGCTGGCCTCGTGAGTTATCAAATACTTTACCAGTTCGGTATTGTCATTTGATAATGCCACACCCAATGCTGTCAAACCATCCTCATCACACGTATTTATATCAGCCCCTTGACTTATCAGGTATTTCACTGTATCTAGATAATCGTTCTCAGATGCTGCCGCATGCAAGGCTGTGCTCTCATCCTCAGTACATGTATTTATATCAGCCACTTGACTTATCAGGTATCTCAATGGATCGGGAAAGTCGATCTCATATGCTGCCAAATGCAAGACTGTGTACCCATTATGAGTACTCTTGCCCACATCAGCCCCTTCACTAAGCAGGCATTTTACTACATTAAGGCGACCACAGGCTGATGCATAATGTAGGGCTGTGATCCCCTTATCATCACTCTTGTCCACATCAGCCCCTCCACTTAGCAGGCATGTAACTGTATCGAGCCGACCAAACGTTGATGCATAATGAAGAGCTGTGATCCCATCCTCATCACTCTTGCCCATATCAGCCCCTGCACTTAGCAAGTATTTTACTATATTAAGGTGACCATAGGCTGATGCAAAATGTAGGGCTGTCAACCCCTTCTCATCACTCTTGTCCACATCAGCCCCTCCAGTTAACAGGCATTTAACTGTATCGAGCCGATCAAACATTGATGCATAATGAAGGGCTGTTCTTCCATCCTCAGTACTCTTGTCCACTTCAGCCCCTGCACTTAGCAAGCATTTAACTGTATCGAGCCGACCCAATAATGATGCGCACTGAAGGGCTGTGATCCCATCATCATTAGTCTTGTCCACTTTAGCCCTAGCACTAAGCAGGCATTTAACTGTATCGAGCCGACCCAACATTGATGCATAATAAAGGGCTGTTCCCCTACACTCATACATCTTGTCCACTTCACCCACTGCACTTAGCAGGCATTTAACTGTATCGAGCCGACCCAATAATGATGCCCAATGCAGGGCTGTAAACCCAGTCTTGTCACTCTTGTCCACATCTGCCCCTTTACTTAGTAGGAATTTTATTGTATCGTGTTGACCAAACATTGATGCCAGAATCAGGGCTGTGATCCCATCATCTTCACTCTTGTTCACCTCAGCTCCTTCACTCACCAGGAATTTAACCGTATCGAGATTGCCACAGGCTGAAGCTATTTGTAGGAGTGTACCACACCGTTCAGCACACTCGTTAACATGTGCCCCTTGACTTATTAGATATTTTACTATATCTAGAAGATCCTTCTTTAATGATGCACCCACGGCTGCAAATTTATCCAAATCTTCCATGGTCCAATCCTCTTTAGCGTAGACAAAATCTAAATGTGATCGTAAAGAACCTAACCCTGAGGCTCCATGCAGGGACGTAAATCCATCATTATCTTCCTTGTTCACGTCTGCCCCTTGACTTATCAGATATTTCACTGTACCAAGATGACCATTCTCCGATGCTGAATGGAGAGCTGTCCACCCATTATCATCTCCCTGTGTAACATCCGCATTCTGACTGATAAGATGTGTAACCGTATCGATATGTCCGTTCATTGATGCTGCATGTAAGGCAGTCCGTCCGTCATCATTTCCTTTTCTAACATCAGATCCGTGATGCATCAGAAGCTTCACGATATTGATATGACCACCCTGTGATGCTGCGTGAAGGGCTGTGTTTCCACCAGTATCCCCTTTCTTCACATCAGCCCCCTGACTTATAAGGCATTTAACTATATCGAGTTGACCGCTTTCTGAAGCTGCATGCAGGGCTGTCGAACCATCCTCATTATGTTCGTTCACTTCAGCTCCTTGATGTAGCAGGTTCTTAACTGTATTAAGATTACCGTTTTTTGATGCTAAATACATAGTTGCAATTTTATCATCCATCCTCTCATTCACAAAGTCCCCTTGTCAAATAAATCTCTATATCAAGCTGACTTTTCCGCTGAGCTGAATGCAGGAAGGTCATTCCGTTCATTTATCCTTTAGTTAAAACAGGCCCTTGGCCTGTTAGATAGTTGATTATATCAAGATTCCTTAAGTGTGGTGCTACCCAGATAACAATGCTACGTTGGCCCATCGTTGGCCCAATGTAGGCGGTCATGTTGGGCCAACGTCAAAACGTGACGTCTAGCCCACGTCATTCTTGCCGCTGGGCCCTCGTTGGCCCAACCCCCATACGCCAACGTCAATTGCCAACGTTGAGCCAACGTTTGCCCAACCATTTATTTTGCTATTTCTGACGTCAAGCCAACATTGAGCCGACTAAACCCCAACGTTAATACGACTATATAAGTCAATGTCGGGCCAACGTTAAAACGTGACGTTTTGCCCACGTCATTCTTGCCGCTGGGCCCTCGTTGGCCCAACCCAACAAGCCAACGTCGTACAAGTGTTGGGCCAACGTTTTCCCAACCCTTGCCCAACCTTTCAGTTGGCTAATTATGACATCGGGCCAACGTTTACCCAACCTTGGGCCAACTGTTAGCCAACCTTGGGCCAACATTGAACCAACCTTGAGCCCACCGTGAGCCAACCGTGAGCCAACCGTGAGCCAACCGTGAGCCAACCGTGAGCCAACCAACAATACGAACACTTAAAAAAAAAAGATTAGTAGGCTGCATGGTGTTACATATTCTACCCTTCCATCATTCAAACGCTAAGTCCTATATATCCTATATCCTATATCTTAAACCTAATCCTAAACGTATCATACCCTATCCTATCCTATCGTCTTAACAATATATAATGCAACCGACTTAGTATATATATCCTCATACATACTATGTACATTTGTTGTAGTTAGTAATTGCCGAGAGTAGATTATAAAATAATCAGCCTTTGAATCATTATTCATAAGACTATTATTCAGGTGTCATTTATAGTTTTATAAATTATATAGAAAAACAAGGACATGATAACACTGTTTTCAATACAAATAATAGTAAAAATAGGAATTTTTCTGTTCACTAAATTATGATCGTTTATAATCGATCATGAACCCCGATAGCAATTCTGCGTTGGCCCAATGGGTGATTTCAAGTATGGTGTTTAGGGCTGGTGTTAGTGTTTATCAAACTGGCGTTTGTGTGTAATAAACACTAACACCGGCCTTAAAGACCATACTTGAAATCACCCATTGTCGGCCCACTTACGACGCATTGGGATCGATTGCGGAACGAACCTTTACCGATCATAAATCACTAATTAATAGGTGTATCAAAGTTAATAAAGAGGGGGCTGTGCAGAGGGGCTTTGCACCGCGAATATTTTGTTAATAACATTTAATTTAATTGTATCAATTTACCAATGCAACAGCATCATATAATGTACAATATTTCCCGTCATTTATCAAAAAGGATAGACATATTGCATAGTATATTATTCAAAACTAGCCCTTCAACAACTATATATATAAGCAATACAAGTGTATACCGCACATTATATTATCGATAATATTACAACAAATTATATAGAAAACAAAGACATGATAACACTGTTTTCAATTCAAATAATAGCAAAAATAGGAATTTTTCTGTTCACTATTATGATCGTTTATAATCGATCATGAACCCCGATAGCAATTTACAAATTTAACAAAATCATAATATACATGTAAGGTACAATATTTCACAATTTCCCCTCATTTATTAAAAAGGACAGACATTGCATAGTATGTTAGTCAAAACTAGCCCTTGAACAACTATAAACAATACAAGTATATAATGTACATTATATTATCGATAATATTACAACAATCCAAAATGTTCCAAAAAGGTTTTCATACATTGTTGGTAGCACATAATTAAAATATATTTTAAGTATTATATAATGTATTATACAATTTACGAAATCCGTATCGTGACATTGTACATTTTAAGTCGCATGGAGGTTCATCTAAAATTACTCCCCCAATGTATGAAATGGACTGTTTCCCTATACCTGTCTTGATTTAGCTATCTTGCATTTTGTTAATCAATTTCCCAGTGAAATATATAGCAGTGGTTCAATCATTTGTTCGTCATATTCGTATCTATATTACTACAAATGAAGTACAGTCCACTTCTGGTAAAGAGAGTTCAGCATTGGTTAACCCGAGTTTTGGTAACTAAAACCTGCATCATTACATTACAAACTAACAGTTATAACTTACTTCACCATGTTCGAAAGGAATAACACAACACATTACTGAGTAAAAAGCATGTTCCCATTAAAAAAAGAGACATTAAAACTCAAGAGGACGCTCTTTAAAAACCTATTGGTCTTAACATTTACAAATAAAATGTTGTGCATGTCATGATTTGTTGAAATAGTGATTAGATAGAGAGATAATCAACGATTATTTAAAAACATCTTTACTATAGTACCTTTTTAAAAAGGAGAAGCAATTTTTTAATTTGTTAGCGGCCGGTTCAAAGTTATATTTTGTGTTCCCTACAATTTTTAAAATGTTATGTTAATGGATATCTCAGGCATTTCTGAACCAATTTTGATCAAATTATAGTTTATTCTGTCATTACAATTGTATGCTCTTTCAAATTTGATACAGTACTCCGTGTTTGATTATATCACACACATATTGTATGTAGCACCCTCTATACCAAAACCCAACGCAACTATCCTTTAATACCTTGATACCAAAAAAATATTTTCTCGGTAACGATTTCTATATAGACAATATGAATTCGGTCTAATATATTTTCTTTACACCTATAACGCGTCAATATCCCAATATTTGACCTCATTACATTTAAATATATGTGTAAATCCTCTCTAAAAAGTGCGAAACCGGCTAGAATCATCTGCAAACAATCCCAAATGCAAATAATACAGTAGGTTTGGAAATCTTTTGTATCAAATATGAGGAAAAACGCTGGTTCCACTACAGATCATTTTGAAACTCCACATGTAATCGGATAAAACGGATAAATATGCCTTGACCACGAGCACCGAGTGGGATGTATGCGAATTTCGTGAACTAATTGTAGGGAACAATGTTGTTGTGTTGCTGTGTTGCAGTGTTGCGTCCAAATGGACGTTTTTAAATTGTTGTTTAAACGTTAGAAAAAAGAAAAAAAAACTTTCATGTATTTGATTTCAACTGCAAGTACCAGCATATAGCCTGTCGGACGCTGGAAACGTTCTAAGAACGTTTTTTAAACGTTGATTAAGGAAGAAGACCTACGTGACCTAATAAAAAAAAAACGTTTTGTAAACGTTGATTAAAGACGAATACGTGACCTAATTAAAACGTTTTGTAAAGTTTTGTGTTTGCTGGGTAGTGCCCGTAATGAATGTACTCGGGAGACTATTCACGAAAGATTATGCGTATATTTATGAACTTAAAGGGATAGTTGATTTCTGGTAAGGAGAGTACAGTTTGGGTGAAACTGAATTTTAGTAACCAAAACCTACATCATTACATTGCAAACTAATAGTTATAACTAGAAAGGAACACAAAATTCCAAATGACGTAGTAAAAGACCATGTTATCATTCAAAAAGAGCCGTTAAAACGTAAGAGGGCGCCTTCTAAAAACTCATCGGTTTCAACCATTTTGAATAAAATAGTGTGCATGTGATGTTTTGTTGAAATAGTGATTAGATAGAATTAGATAGAGAAATAACCAACAACTATCAACATACCTTTTTTGTAACTTTTTGAAAAGAGGAAGCATTTTTTTGAATTTTTAACGGCTGGTTCAAAATTCTCTAATAAACCGGGGGCCCCAGCTTTATTACAAAATGTTACGTTTATGGATATTTCAGCCGTTTCTGAACCGATTTTGATCAAACAAAGATGATTGTATTATTTAGATAGTATGCTCTTTCAAATTTTACACTCAGTTTTTCATTATCTCACCAAAAAAATAAGTAGTCTAGCGCCCTCTCTACCAAAACTCAACTACGCCTTTAATTAGGAGTTTGAAAGACCGATTCCAGCGATTACACGGCAATGTGTAAATTTGAATAATTTCGATTTAAAAAGTGTAAAATTGAGAGAAAATGTTATAATGAATAATAAGTATAATAAGAAGTCTGACGTCAATTAGCCAACCAATTTCCAACACCACTCATTGATTAAATGTTGTAGTAGGTGAAACGGTGGCCCAACGTTGGCTTGCCTACAGTGTCGAAATGTGGTTGTTTGTCAAATGTTGGTTTGACGTCAACTAGCCAACCACTATCCAACGCCGCTCATTGACCGAACAGGTAGGCGAAACGTTGGCCTAACGTTGGCTGGCCCACCGTCAAAATGTGGTTGTTTGTTAAAGGTTGGTTTGACGTCAGCTAGCCAACCAATATCCAACGTCGCTCATTTACAGAATGTTTAGGCAGGCGAAACGTTGGCCTAACGTTGGCTTGCCTACCGTCGAAATGTGGTTGTTTGTTAAAGGTTGGTTTGACGTCAGCTAGCCAACCAATTTCCAACGTCGCTCATTGACCGAATATTTTCGTAGGCCAAACGTTGGCCTAACGTTGGCTTGCCTTCTGTTGAAATGTGGTTGTTTGTCAAACGTTGGTGTGACGTCAGCTAGCCAACCAAAATCCAACGTCGCTCATTTACAGAATGTTGTTGTCGGCGAAACGTTGGCCCAACGTTGACTATCCTACCGTCGAAATATGGTTGTTTGTTAAAGGTTGGTTTGACGTCAGCTAGCCAACCAATTTCCAACGTCGCTCATTGACCGAATGTTGTAGTAGGCGAAACGTTGGCCCAACGTTGGCTTGCCCGACGTCGAAATGTGGTTGTTTGTTAAAGGTTGGTTTGACGTCAGCTAGCCAACCAATATCCAACGTCGCTCATTTACAGAATGTTGTAGTCGGCGAAACGTTGGCCTAACGTTGGCTTCCCCACCGTCGAAATGTGGTTGTTTGTTAAAGGTTGGCTTGACGTCAGCTAGCCAACCAATATCCAACGTCGCTCATTAACAGAACGTTGTAGTCGGCGAAACGTTGGCCGAACGTTGACTATCCTACCGTCGAAATGTGGTTATGTATTAAACGTTGGTCTGACGTTAACGAGCCAACCAATATCCAACGCAAGTCATTGACACAGTGTCGTAGTAGGCGAAACGTTGGTTAAACGTTAGCCTGCCCACCGTCGACATGTGGTTGTTTGCCAAACGTTAGTACGACGTCAACTAGCCAACGAATATCCAACGCCACTCATCAACAAAATGTCGCAGTAGGCGAAACGTTGGCCCAACGTTTGTTTTTCGACCAAAGAATTATGATTGTTCGTCCAACTATCACCCAACGTTGTTTCAACGTACATTTGCCGACCAGTTTGCCAAAAGTCAACAGAAAACGTTGGCGTAACGTTGTCTTAACGTCAGCTCTCCGACTGCAAAAATTTGGTTGCATATTTACCTTAGGCCAACGTTGGCTCAACGTTGTTTTGCCAACCGCGACGGTGCCGACTATAGACTACGTTGGGCCAACGTAGCATTGTTATCTGGGTACATGCAGAGCTTTCCGACCACCATTACTATCCATCCGATGGAGTTTGGAATTTCTGACAACATAACTTTACAAACAGCGGCTAGAAACATACAGAGCGCATATCTACATCTCGACAAATGTTGAAATCCATTATTATCTTTATTATTTTTTGTTTATGATTCCCCCTCTGCAGGTCGTTCATTTCTAGAACGAATACACAGAGCGGTGTGGAGATCACATCCTGATTCGAAGCACGTTGTATTATCTCATTGTACATTTACATTGGTAGACAACACGGAGTGAAATAAGCATTTGTGTTATTTTCAAACTGTTTATCATTTTCAGAGAGGGTTTGTTGGCTTCGTTCAAAGGATGTGGTATATTACCAGTTGAGTTTGATGGGTCTAAAAACGCGATACGACTATGAATATATGAGACACCCTAAATTACATTCGTTTATAACCAGATACAAATAGTTTCTTGAATTGATCTGACCTCGCTGCTACCATTATGAGAGGAATGTTGTCTTAATTGATTTAGTTTGCAGCCTTCTTTCTCAGTTTACCACCGTTCCGAGGGAACGAATGCTTTTTTCTGTAGCTACCGTGAGTGTGCACTATTCGTTTTCCACTGAGCAAGTCAGTTAGCATTGAATGATGCTGTCTGGAACTTCCAGCTTATCCAAAGTCGTTCTTAAACGTTGAAAACGTCTGATCGATCCTTACACGGGAAATCAGCATGTCACATTTATTGTAATTTAGTTACACTATTCCGCCGAAAACAAATGTTTCCACTTGCTAGGGCATTCGGTGATGGATATTTGTCAACATTTCAAGATAAATGAGCTTGATTACCTCACTTTCAAGAATTTGGAATAATTGTTATCACAATCTATTCAATATTTTACAATACGGCATGTGTCGTAAGAATTGAAGAAGGACGGATAGCAACATATTTTCCACAGATGGTAAATGTTCATACATCCATATGTGTTGGAGCTGCATCAAAAGTAACGCGGTTCTTGTCCAAAGAGCTGGGAATAAAATGGAAAAAAAATCAAAAACTTAGGAAACATGAGCTTCAGATCATGGGTCACAGTAATAATAATGGTATTTTATTCAACAAAAAATGTCACATTCGCAGCTAAAAGCTGAATTGCAGCGTCATTTATAACACTATTTACAAACATGGAAGTAACATTAATGCACTCACGATATAAAGAAACGTTGGTGTATTTATAAAATAATTAATGATTAATGATTAATGACATAAATCATAAAATACCTGAATAGTATCACAATTAGGCATTAATACTAACGCAACACAGTAAATTATATTATTAATTTTTTATTTTTTGTTATCAATTAATAAATTAAGTGATTACAAATATCAATAGGCATCATGTCTAAATATATATTTCCCGATGCAAATTTTATATTTTAAGATCATTATGATTAATTTAACAATTACCGGGCTAGCTAAAGATTTACGAAAATTACATAAACTAGCTGTAATGCATGAAAGTAAATAAGGATTATTTTTCCAAGGTTGTATACTACATTAAATATGAATCATTACAGTGTCATGTGCAGCGATATTTACAAACATCAAAATAACTTGAACGACTCATGGGGTATAAGGAGATCTAATAAAAAAAGGACATAATATCACAAATGAATAGCAGTACGAATTAGCCCGTGAATATTAACCAACAGTAAGCAAAGCAATATTATTGTTTTATATATCAATACACAAAATAAGTAATGAAAAAAGCTAATAAGTGTAATATCAAGGCATCGTGTATTAATTCAAGTTTCTAATGCAAATTGAATAAGGTAACATTTTAAATCATTATAATTAATTAATATTTAACACTCACTAAGCAATCTAATGATTTATTAAAAAAAAGAAGCAAATACACTAGCAGCATTTCTTGGAAGTTAAAGGGATAGTTGAGTTCTGGTAAGGAGAGTACAGTTTTAGTGAAACTGAATTTTAGTAACCAAAACCTGCATCATTACATTACAAACTAATAGTTATAACTAGAAAGGAACACAACATTACAAATGACGTAGTAAAGATCATGTTATCATTCAAAAAGAGCCGTTAAAACGTAAGAGGGCGCTCTCTAAACACTCATCGGTTTCAACCATTTTGAATAAAATATTGTGCATGTGATGCTTTGTTGAAATAGTGATTAGATAGAGAAATAACCAACATCTATTTAAATACCTATTTTGTAACTTTTTGAAAAGAGGAAGCATTTTTTTGAATTTTTAACGGCTGGTTCAAAATTCTCTAATAAACCCGGGGCCCCGGGTTTATTACAAATTGTTATATGTATGGATATTTCAGCCGTTCCTGAACCGATTTTGATCAAACAAAGATGATTTTATTGTTTAAATATTATGCCCTTTCAAATTTTACACTCAGTTTTTCATTACCTCACAAACCAATTAAGTAGTCTAGCGCCCTCTCTACCAAAACTCAACTTTCCCTTTAATAAGAATTAATTATCCAAATTGTATAATATAATATTTAAAATATGAATCGTAATTTATTGCATTCAAGTACTTAACTAACTGTATTCAATTATATGGATTATGAATATAATATTACCCATAAATTGTAACCCGTACACACAAATGCGAATTCAAATGCATTTAAATAAGAAAGTTTTATTTCTATGAACAATCTAAAATTGGAGTATAAATCGCAATACCTTATAATATTCAACACTTACTAAAGTCAAAAATATCAAATGTACAGTTGTATATTATTACTGTATCTCGCTGTAGTAACCAGGTACTTATGTTTGTCCAAATCAATGATTCAATTCAATTCGTAGGGGTGAAAGTGTGCATTATTACCATCAAAGTATAAATTGCCCGTTATATACTTCATACAAAACAGTATTATACACAATTGCCTCAGACCAAGAAGCATCATAATATAGATCGGAATTATGTGCGTGAACAATTATAACACAATAATCAAACCAGTATATTATAACACAACAATCAAACCAGTATATTATAATTTATTACATGCATCAATATACATGTGGATTAGTATTCTCATTCAAGCATCTCACGATGTAAGAAATAGGGCTGGACCTATACCTTTCTGTCCTACAACCAATAGGATATACATGTGTCTGGTTACGCAACTGTCTTCCAGTGTCTTTGTTCTGGGAGCCAGTTCCGGAAATCATTGGAATTTAGGAGGGATTTTCCGAACTGCATGCATGTTTTCTTTCGCCTATCTTCAAAAGTGTCAACCATCGTAACATCCTAAGCATTATCATATGATCCATAAAGGGGACATAACATCAGCCTTAGTGCTCGTTTTGGACTCTTTCAATAGAGGCTGTCTGCATTTTTGTTAGACCAGGGTGCCTGTTTACCAAGGGGCGAATGTATCCTTTATAAATCAATATCAAATCTCTCATTAATAATTTAAATGGAATCAAAGAACGAAGAATATGCATTCGCTTATTAGCCTTCCTAATCATAGCATAAACCTGACCCTCCCCCTTCAAATTTTCATTAATCAAAATACCAAGGACTTTCATTGAATCTACTTCAGCAAGGGGCAAATTCACCATGTTGATAGTTGAGACAAATAACATCCTTAAATTGTAACACATTCATACATTTTAGCATACATAAATTAGGTTATCCACACTTATTGACCTTTCACAGAACAAATATTTCTTCGCAATGATAGATATTGGCCCTAGTTTCTGGACTAAAACTTATCTTAGCTTGTATAAAATAAATGTTTACACTTAGATAATATGTTGATCGTGTTTATAAATATAATTCGTGCAAATAATGGAATTTGACACGTAATAAACATTATTTTGCTATTTATTTGCTTTATTTGGCACGAAGCAAATACTAGATAAATGTAACATGTTTAAAGAGATTTTGTTCGTATTAAATTAGCATAAGTTAGCATATTTATATAAACATAGCTAAATTGAAATAGATATATTAATTATGCATGAAATTGTTAATATGGTAAGTTTAAGTGATGTCTTGATACACTCGGCAAGTTCTAAACTAATATAAATATACATGTAGATAATTACCTGAAATACACTTGGCAATTATAGTAGCTGTACAAACTTGAGTGCGATTTATAAGGAATGCTTATCTGAATTGGATTTATCAATTATACATGAAGTAGTTACTTGGGTAATTATGTGATATTTTACTAATCAAACAAGACAAAATTAATATTTCTGACAATATCCACTATCATCATGGTGATTCCCACACACACAACTGCGCGCGCGCGCACACACGTGTACACCATATTACACGAAATGTATACGCACATGCAGACGTCTTTATGTGAAGAAGTGTAATTATTTTAATGTAAATTTATATATGTTGATATGGGGTAACCTCGCAATTTATAAGGACCACTATTCAAACGTTAGATTTCCTTATAGGAATGATAGTGAATTCATGGAACGAAAAGGGGTTCGCTATTCATTGAGGCATTTGAGAACCGCTATTCAAAAAGGAACGTTATTCGAAGTGAATAGGAAGGGTCGCTATTCATAATTCATATTGGGAGTCAATAATCATATGGGTCGATATTCATACTCCTAAGAAGGGGCCCCTATTTGTACTTTTTGAATAGCGACACTGATTTCGTATTATACATAGCGAACCTCTTCTTACGTTATGAGTAGCAATCCTCATTTGGTATTATGAATAGCGGCCCGAATTAGTTTGACGAATAGCGACCCTTTACTTAGATTATGAACTGCAGCGGTCCTTATGAATAATGATCCTTATGATTTATGAGCAATTTTTCAAATTATGAATAGCGGTCATTATGACAAGCTGACCCTGACGAATAGCGGCTTTATAGCGAGCAGACCTCGTGCAGGGGCCGCGGAACCGGGGGGGGGGGGGAGCTGGTTGGCTGGTGGGCTGGTGGGCTGGTGGGCTGCAGGGGGGAGGGGGGGGGCTGGTGGGCTGGTGGGCTGCAGGGGGGAGGGGGGGGGGGCTGGTGGGCTGCAGCCCCCCCCCCCTCCCAACTTTTTTGGCTTAAAACAAAGAAATACATAAGCATACACTAATAAAATACATAACAGTTCAAATGTGGTCAGCCCCCCCCCCCCCCCCCCCCCGCACTTTCAAAACCTTTCCTCGGCCCCTGTCGTGTTTATATGACATCTAAAGAGATAGTACAGTTTTGTCAGTTTGGTCAAACTGAATTTTAGTTTTAAAAACCTGCACCACAACTCCACCGTGCTCGAAATGTATAGCAAATTACAAACGACTAAGAAAAATGCCTGTTATTTTTCAAAAGAGCCGTTAAAACACATGAGGGCACTCTCTAAAGCACATTGCATTCAACCATGTTTGTATTAGTTTGCATCTGATGTTTTATTTTTTGTATCTGATGTTTTATAAAAATAATGATAAAATAGAGAGATTACCAACAACTATTCAAAAACCTCAATTTGTAAATTTGTGTTAACAGTGTAAGCATTATTTTCTTCTTTTTCTGAAATCATCCAATAAATGTGGGATCCCAATTTTATTCCGATCGGATATATTTTATTGAAAGTTCATCTGTTTCTGAACCGATTTTGATCAAATAAACTTGATTCTGTCATTAAAATAATATACTCTTTCAAATTTAACACTCAGTTTCATTACCTCACCAACAAACAAATTATTGAAGCGCCCTCTATCCCAGTTTTGATAGTGTAATAATTGTTTCTCATTTTGTCATGTGATTTAGTTTTTTAATGTGAACCCCGTAATTTGCCGGTGGGGGAATTCATTTGCCGTCATGTTTTCAACTAATTGTTATAGGCTATATGCTTCGAGTTATAACATAAAGATGAATAAATGGGAAAAAAATATCATAAGTGGCTGAAGTCTGGACTTTCGTTTAGCACACATATCATTGTATAATGTTGGAGTGCGTTGTGGAGTGCGCTTAACGAAACGAAGCCTTGTTGTTACAATGTGGTAGATTTGTTTTCCCACGAGCTGATTGAGAAATGTTCAAAAAGCAATCCACTAAATTGTGTGACATAACAATAGCAATTATCTACTGCCCCCCCCCCCCCCAACCCCCTCTCTTTCTCTCTCTCCCCCTGTCTATCGTCATCTTTTCCTTTCGCTCTGTCTATCCAATCCACTATCGGTAAAGGTACACTTGAGTATTGGTACTTCCCGAAATGGCTCTTGACACTAAATTGGTTGGTTTTGATTCCATTTTAAAGTTCATTGAATAAAACATGTGAAATGAGAATCGTTCCCTTTCGACTGCTCTAATTGTTGTATATTTGTATTTAAAAAATAGTTTGATAATATATTTACCATGCCGAGCGACAAAATGACTTTTTTGTTTAATAAATGAAATGTTCATTCACTTCTTTTAAACAATGTCAAAAGAGGTTGTTAATTAGTTGTTGATGGTATTTCTATTTTATGCACAATTTTGTACGAGAAATGGTTGAAACCAATGATGTTTAGAGAGCGTCCTCTTGAGTTGTAACGGCTCGTTTTGAATGATTACAGGGTTTTTACTTAGTCGTTTGTAATTGTGTATACCTATCGAGCATGATAGAGTTATAACTATTAGTTTGTACTGTATTGGTGCAGGTTTTTGACCAAAGCTGTTTTATTTTGAACCCTACCTTGTTGCTACCACTTCCTGGGACCGTGTTCGTCTTTTGCCATAGTCGGAACCACGCATCAACATACTTGAAGCAACGCATTCCCCTTTTTCACACAATCCACTTGACGGCTTATATTATATGATACGTATCTCTTCGTAGCGAGAAATAACCATGCAACGTTGCAGCTATAAGATGAAAATGTTTAATTGGTCCTATGTGGATTATGTAGTACACTGGCCTCGCTGGGCGCACTAAGAAACTGTAGACGATGGAGCAGAGAATACATTGTACGCTATTGGCAAGTACTTCTTATATGTGTGGATCTAAATGTTCATGAGTATTATTTGACACTACATCAGATCAACAAATATACGCTCAGAACTCTTTACAGGTCAGGGACATACAAATTAGACTTTGTACTCACGAATTAATAACATCAATTTCAGTGTGAATTATTACTCCGCGAAAAAAGTCCCATAGATATTACTTTTGTGAATCTTTCAGCTGGTGTTGCGGACCGAGAAGCGGTGCATTCCTTGATTTATTATGTAAATTTACGTGGTGTGTCTAATTGAAGTCGCGCAAAAAAAATGTGAGAGATGAAATTCGCAGGTCCATGTATTGATTATTCAAAATACTATCAAACATATGTTTTTATTTGCAATGATTAACTTATACAGTGATGGCAGACTCTGCAATGCGAACAGTCAAGCGTTTGACAAGTATATAACTTGAATTGATTTGTCCTTCAACATGAAAAATACATATTTCGTTTGTTAAATACACAATTTACAAAATATCATTGATATATTGTATCAACCTTGATTACATTATGTGCAATAAATTTAGAAAATACTATTTTACCGATATGTTAATAAATGTACGGGCTCTCTAATGATGATTTCCTTCATCATATATATTTACTGTAAAGTAATATACATATCTCCAATGTCTAAATCCCGATTACGGATAACTGTTCGATGAATCAATAACGCATTATATAGAAAAGATCTGCACTGCTTTCTTAAATACACTGCAGCTGGGTCCAATAGAGTACTAAAGAAGTGATGATGATCAATTTTGAGAATTTTTCCAAAAGAGCATAAAAAATAAAGTCCAAATGTCGAAACCAATTGAATATATTGAAAATATTGGCTGAGATATGCCCATCCGAATTATTTTTTTTTCCAGTGCTCTGATTCATAACTAATTATGAACCAGAGCAATATTCAATATTCAATTGATTTTCAACATTTGGACATTATTTTTTATGCTCTTTTGGAAAATGAAGTTCAAATTTGAAAATTATAAAAATAGATTTTTGATGAGGTCGCACTTGGCCACTAGTTATGCATAAATTGCCTTACGCATGCTAATCACACCTCACATTTCGTAGATAAAATGTAATAATTACGTAATTACGATTGTCCTTTGGTATGTTTAATGAGGTTCAAACACGAGGAGATCTATCGCCAGTTAATTTGCATCAATGCATGAACAAAAAGAGTATAAAGGACTTGCTGCTTTGATCAGGATCATTAATGCCGCCTCAAAATCACTATGATGCGGTAGAAAAGTGATCGATTTACACAAATATTACTCTAGAAAGTACAATTTTGTGTCTTTAAAATTGAAATTATCATGAGGTATTAGGATAGAATGAATGAAGGTGAGTATAGCTTCATTATGCAGAGACATAGTCAAATATGGGAGATACAAGGCAATAATCTTCGAATACAGCTCCTTCTAAAATCCTGATTTCTCAAATTCCGTCAAGTTTATGTTGCTCGTAAAAACAGTAAGTTGTTCTTCCTTGTAACTTATGTCTTATATGCAAAAATGTTGTGTTCTACTTCTAGACTCTAGTAGATTTTTAAAAATACAGTCCATATTTTATCTATGAACTTATGCCAACAAGACAAGTGTCAGATTGGAGCCTGGTCGGGTATCCACCTATTCAATCCTTCCGCTTTCCAATCGTTTCAATATATTTATTTCCTGGTTCTGCTATCTTTCATTCTATATTTATAAGCGTAAACAAAATTATAAGAAATGTAATAATGAATTCGTTTCAGCCAAATATACACTGTTAAATATCTTAACATTTGTTGGATTTAAACAGAAAATAAACACCCCCTGGCCTATATTTTCTTTGTGAACTTATGCATGTCGGTGACAGTTTGATCATGAAATGTATACAAATACAAATTGGCGAATTGCCCATTTTGTTCAGAACCAAAATTATAATACCATTGGCAATAATACGCGCGAGTAGGACGCAGAGGTTGTGTGTGGGTTTGTGCAGCTACTTACCCATTGGCATGTATGATCGATGGGGGCATTGGGATGGCTTTTGATACATGTTTACAAGTCTGGAAGTAATTTATCTCACATAATCACACTTTTTTATTTTTGTTATTCTATTTATTTTCCTGTTTTCGGGGGGGGGGGGGGGGGGGGGTGGGGGGATATATGGTTCGGCCCCCATCCTGAATTATTAATCAATCCGTATTCCTTTTTGCATTAAAAGCAAAGAAAACCCTGTAGGTAATGCAAATCAATTATGTCAAATGGCACCATGGTGTGCATTGCAAACATAAAATCATGTTCTCACTTTTAGAGTTATACATGCGTTTTAGTGCGTTTACCACAATGATATCAATATGAGCTTTTTCCACCATTGTCAACAGAAATAGTATTATGCCGAGTCACAGAGCGATGTTAATAAAATATAGTATCACGACTAATTTTATATTCTAAATGGACTGAGATAAAATCTAAAGTAAATGTAAACTTATCGAAATTACGTTATGAGTTATAATTGAAAAATGGTAATTTTATTCACAAGTGTGTAGGAATTATAATACAGTGGAAGCTAAATATAATGAGGTTGTTGAATTGGGAAAATGAAAATTATGTTTTGGTATGGGGTATTTGTATCAGGATTAGAAACGAGCATATAAAGATATGTGACCATCACAAATAATAGTCCACTGTATGAACTTTCATCGCTTTTTGTCAATGACCTTGATTGACCTTTTATTCTTTTGTTTTTTACATGAACTTCTTAGCCATTTGGTGAATGAAATGTAATCAGAAACCTTGTTTTGATTAGTCAATCTAGTTTTTGCCAATTCCTAAATATCTTTTTCCTCGGCCTCGCACTTTTCTAAACTCATTGGAAGTGCCATAAAATATAAGACAATTCCTGGTGATGCACAATAATATTGCTGGTACATGTATAATTATCATTCATAACAACACTTGTTAATTCATATTTTTAAGATTGCTCTTACACTTGTATTAATTTGCTCCATTATTACAGAACTTAGTGTGCTAGTATTTGTTTGTTATATTCCTTAACAGTTATATTTCATGGATGAGTAATTCACCAGCCATGCTATAACCAAATTGTTATTTTATTATTTCAAACTGCCATATTTGTTGTTATGTACCTAAGTTAGCGGTTAAATTTCATGGATCAGTTTAAAGTTTTAAAAGGCATTTTGGGGTGCGAACCCTTCCTGCCCCAATATATTTTGTTAATATGATTAGAACAATTCTTGTGACACACAATAATAATATCAATTCACAACAACCTTTGTTATTTAATTTTTTTTTAATTACCCTCATAATTGTATACATTTGTTTAATTGTTTTAGTACTTAAGAATCATATTTTTGTATACCTCTTGCAGTTTTATTTATTTGATCAGTAAATCCTCCTCCTTGCTATATACAAATTGGCAATGTGAGGGAAAGATAGAAAACTGGGCTAGTTGACTGAGGGCAATTCCAAGGTAACAGCGTGACGGTCGGAGGGTGTTTCTCACGATGAAAGTCTAAATAACTCACAAAAGAAAAATGTCCAGAACCAAATTTTGATATACATTTGTTACCACTATCCTACCAATTATTTACAATAGGAAAGAAAATCAAAATTCCCACTACATTATAAATTATGAATATCAATATTTGCAGTAACAGCGTGACGGCAAAAAGACATGGGTTTCTTACATGGTAAGAAACTAAGCAAACTCTGTGAACTACAGGAACATTTTGCAATGTTATCACTTTGATTCTTTGTACTAGACATCAAGCTAGAACATCCAAATAAAAATGTATACAAAATCCAATGTTCATAGCAAATATGATATCATAAACGTATCTGTGTACGGTAACAGCGTGACCTCTGAATTGTACATGTTATATATATGGGAGATATTGATGAGATGAATAAGATTATATAATTTTGATGTAGTCATCCAGAATCTATACAGAACTAGATGAATGGGTAAAATAACCCAGATGCTCTGAAATGATGGTTCGCATGACACAAATTTGCAGCCTAGCGCCCTCTATTGATCAAAAAAAAATGGACATAACTGAAATTCTTATCTTTTTCAGAATTTAGTTTGTGGAACCATCAACTAACAAAACCAAAATACATACTTAATTGCAACAATGAAATATTAGACCTTTTACATCTGACCTTTGACCTTATAACTCAAATTAGCATACAAATGTTTAATTTTATTTCGGCACAGTGCATTATATCTACAAGTGATTTGTTTCATGTAACATGATTTCAATGTCAGTAAGTTTTTGTGTTTGAATTGGTAATTATCCGAGTGACCTTTGACCTGTGCTCCAAACATTTTGATAGAATTTTCTTTTACATACAGTATACTCTTTCTGACACTAATTCTGGCATTTTGTTGTGAGATAAAAAATAAAGTACAATAATTTGACCTGTTGACCTTTGACCCCATGACCAAATTCTATAATCAGGTCATCTACTTCACTGAACGCATACCAGTATTAATTATCATGAAATATCGTGAGAATAATATATTTTGTGCATATTAATTAGCTATGTGACCTTTGACCTTTGACCTCATGGCCCCAAAATGTCCTACCTCTGAATACATGTCTTGTACAAAGTTTGAACAGCTAGAATCCATCCAACGATTCTTGAGATATTGCAACAAAAAAAACACTAATGTACATATTCACATACAGAAAGACGAACATACAACCCCTACACATTTATGACTCGGGTAACTTTGTGATGGAAACATTATCAACTGACCCTATTCATATAATCAAAGCATGAGCAATGCCCGAGCATACCTAGAAAAAACATATTTCATTATTTGATTTTGTCTAGTGTATTATATCAATGGAGATCAAGTAGGTTGCATCACGCAGCTACCCAAAAAGTCACAGCGTGACCAAATTGATATTGCTTAGATTAATTAGTGGTAAAAAAGATAATACTGCAAATAATAATTTCATTCCCATTCATATTTTCCAGAAATATTAAAAATACCTGTTTTTAGGTAACAGCGTGACATATTGATGACTATAAATGAAACAGTCACTGAAGCAGAACAAAGAGTGAACATGTCGAAATAGATATTTATCTCATAAATTGAAGTAATGTTCTTATAAACACTGAAAGAAAATTTTATGAAAACCTATTTTTGCCAGGTATAGTATAACATGTTGTCATTGTTTCATTTTAATGAGTATAGCTATTCAGCATTGCCAATTTGTGTCCAGCCAGCAGATATAATTAAATGGTCATTACACTTAAATATATCCTTGTTTTAAACTGTCTAAAACCCTAAATCATAAATAATTTCTAATACACATTTTTTTCTCCTGTTTTTCCCTTCATACATAATAGACCAGTCAGTTAACACGAGTGATTGTTTGAATGATAAATAAAATGTTTTATTATTTACAGTTCTTTAGTCGTTTCTTTCTTCTGTTTGTCCATGAATTACAGACTGTTTAACTCATAAATATTTGGAAATCATCAAAATATTAACATAATTTAAAAGGGAAATGTGCTGTTTTTTTAGGTGAGACTTTCAACTGCATCCATGATAAATCCAATGCCCTTAAACTGGTTTAACAGGAATTATCAACGGTAGTGTCTATAGACTTGCAGCTTTACAGGTTTGATGTATGACGTTAGAATGGTTTGATATTGGTCGTAGAAGATAGACTTGCTGCAGTATAAGCGATGATAAACCAAATACAGTGGAACCTCTTTATAACTTGGTTCTTAGGACCATAAGAACTGCCTTTTTATATCAGGTATATTGTTATATCAGGGTTTAAAAAATGAAAGAATATAACGACCTAGAGCAGAAAAAATAACCTTGTTATAAGAGGGTTTTTATATCAAAGCTCTTTGTAATGAGGTTCAACTGTGAGTATAAGAAGATTTCAGAGGCCACACAACAGGCATCATCGATGGTGTTGGTAGAAGCTGTATCGATGATAAACTTAATTTACATAAGCCGACTAATGAAATCTAATATCAAGCTGGTTGACTGGCCCAGCTTAAAAAGTGTATGTACACTGGCTACACTCCCAGCTCTTATGATTTGAAGCATGATATTAGCTGGTTTGATCGCCAGCATCAGCAATAGTGTGAGTGTGTCCATCGAAAAAAGAACTGGAGATGTATGAATGATAAATCCTTTGCCCATATGCGCAATGATGACATCAGATATTACGCTGGTTTATCAAGAGCATCAGGAGTGTCTGTAGTGTCTGCAGACTTGCAACAAACTATAATGATTTGACGCATGATATCAGCTGCTTTGGGTGCTAGCATCTGCAATAGTGTCTATCGAAATAAGATTTAAATAAGAAATAAAGTTACAATTTATTGTAAGTTAGAAACTTTGCGTGTTTCTACCAATCAGATTCCCAGATTTAGAACACGCGATCTGACTTACAATTAATTGTAACTTACAATCGATTGTAACTCTTTCTGCAACGGGGCCTTGGAGATGTATCAATGATAACTCCAATTGTAGCTACTTAATAGCGCAGGTTCCGTCTTTCAAGGCTCGTGGCGTATCACTATTATTACCCCAGTCTTTGGATACAGACTGCAATCAATCCAGCACAGAAAGTGCACATTTTCCACTCATGGTAAGCATTCAAGCCAATTATTGACGTCAGATATTAAAGGACAATGAAATCCAGACAAATTGTTGTATGCATTATAAGACACTAAATATAATGAATAGTCTCTGAAAATTTGAGCACAATCGGTCAAGAAATAAGAAAACTATGGCTCTTTGAAAAGAGCCATGTATTTCTTCGAGTGACTCAAATTGGCAACGCACTCTGGCAAAGTTGTGGACAACTCCCCATACATGTTGTACACAAAATTTCAGTTTTGTTAAATTTTCTCAAAATTTATGTTTACCCTTCGTTTGAGTTCAACATATGTTTTGTAGAATGCTTTTATACATAACATATCATGAGTTGGGGGAATGGAAAAATGTGACTATGAAGAAAACTGTAAAAATGGGAACATTTGTGTACAAAACATATGGGGAGTTGTCCACACACTTATCAGAGTGCGTTGCCAATTTGAGTTCCCCATAGGAATAAATGGACATCTTCAAAGAGCCGTAGTTTTCTTGTTTCTTACCCGATTATGCTCTAACTTTCAGAGATTCTTCTTCTTAATCTCTTCAAGACTATGAAAGCAACATTTTGCTTGGGTGACCTTTAAAAATGTTTATGATTGCATCTTGTAGAGCTTGACCTGCTTGACACATGTGCCAAATATGAAAGTGGTTGATTGAATAATAAAGAAATTAGAGAGGGGGGCCCTATGAGCCCCCCCCCCCCCCCCCCCCCCCCTTGGGCCTGGGAACGCCAAAATAGCTTGGGCTTGATAGGGTTAAGGAGGCATAGAAACCTGAAGGCTTTGGATTCAAAACTACCAGCTAACAAGGAACTAAAAAAGAACACCTAAGGAGGAGCTCAGGCCCAGGAACACCCGACCCCCCCCCCCCCCCCCTCCCCGACCCCCTCCCCTCTCAATGCCACTGATGAGGGACACAGGCTACACTATTACACTGAGCCAAGAAAACAAGCTTTCTTACTCTAGCTTATGCCATACAAAGTTGACCATATATTCCTTCAAATCTTATACATCACATTTTGTGTTACAACGACCTACATGTACCAGTGTATGTCTATTGAACTTTGAGCCACTGATATCATATAATATGTGGTAGGGCAGATAGATATCAGGGTGGCAAGGCAAGGGTTTCATAAAGTAGGTTTGTCTTGGTCTAACAATCACAGATGTACAGGCTGTACTAACCTGATTTTACTTGCCTATAATATAGTTCTTCATCACACATTGAATTCCTGGAATACACCATAAGGCAGGTAATATGTCCAGGTGATATACTCTGGGGTGATTCTGAAGTAAGCTATTACATTCATTAAAAGTTGTTACCAGAACCCACCCGTGTATCTCTATTGAACTGCGACCCGCTGAAATCCTGGAATACATCGTAGGGCTGGAATATGTCCAGGTGATATACCCTATATACGGCCTATTAGAAGACCTCATTGGGTTTTTTACATTCATGAAATTGTTTTGAGAACCCACCTGTGTATCTCTATTGAACTGTGACCCACTGAAGTCCTGGAATATATCGTACGGAAGGTAGATGTCCAGGTGATATGCCCTGGGGTGTGCCTGAAGCAGGATTCTATCCTCACCAAGATCTAGGGTCAACGTATTTGCAGTTTTCTGAGGAAAAAGACATACAAATTGACAGTTTTAATGGAAAATATGCTGCATTTGTGTACACTCAAAGATGCAATAATAGTGACTATGTAAAGGAAACAATACATTTTCTTTTGTAGACAGGTGACCTCTACAGACAAGTCTGCAGGGGGTCACTTTTGGTGGCCAATATAGACAGGCAGTCACTAAGACTGCAATTCATTCAAATTAACCCATTCAGGATGAAGTGATTTTGGAATAACACGCACTCTCTATAGACTCAAGCCTAAATATTTTCGAGACCAGTCCTGAACGGGTCTGTATAAATTAAAACAAGCAAGGAATCAAAAAGAAAAGAAAAGGGGGGTGCTGGCAGGAAACATAATCTTATCCAATTACTACTTTCCAAAAAGAGTTGTTGTTCTTTGTGGGCTATTCCATTTAGGAAGGGATAAATGCCTTTTAATTCTCACCACTCCAGGAAGCTCGATTTCCACTACTAAGAACTCAGGATGCCCCTCCATGGGTTCCCTTACGATGCTGTACTTTGGCTCTGGACCTTTATCAGCCTCAGCGACCATTGACCCTCCCTCTTCTAATCTCTCGGATGGGAGCTGTAAATAAAAGGGGGAAGTTATAGGAGAAAGCCTTAAGATGCGCTTCCTTTGTTTGGATATTATACAAAAGTGTAGATAATTTTTTCTTTTTCTTATTTAAACGTATTTATTTCTTAGAACACATTCTGCCATATTAAAATTAACAAAATGTACTTAATATGGCAAAAACTTGCTACTTGGCATCTCTGGATATTAAATCTTGGAATTCATAGACGACTTTTTCTAACAATGCTGTTACGGATACCTTAGTTAAGAGAGACCTTGCCGACGGGGCAAAGAAGGGGGGTACTTTGAGCACCCTGGTAGGGAAGCAGGGGCTTCATACAATCATACAATGTACCTCATGTATATAAAGGACATTAGGAGAATTGGTATCACTCAGAAAACGAGTACTCTAAACCCCCGTCTAAGGACATACGGAGTACATTACCCCTATTATGAGAGGATATGCTGGGGTACTGTAAGTTGTTACTCAAGAAAGGGGTACATTGTGCCTCCTGATAGGGAAGAAGAGGGTACATACAATGTACCTCTTTTATGAAACTCTCAATAAAGCACAAATATTTTGTTTTTCTTTTTGTCCGGCGTGGGCTATAGAATAAGCATTTAGGCATTCAGTTCCAGCTTTCTGGCGCACAGATACAAAGCAAAGGAAAGCTGTGGTTCATTTTATTCAACAAGCTCCCTAAGGAAGTAAGGGGTACATACCTCTGTTATGAGAGATTTGGCTGGGGTGCTGTTGCCACTCAAGGAAGCGGTACTTTGTACCCCCTGATTTGGAAGTAGGGGGTACATACAATCATACAATGTACCTCATTTATGAAAGACATTAAGTGGATAGGTACCACTCAGAAAAGAAGTACATACCCCTATTACAAGTGGCTTTTCTGGGGTACTGTAAGTTGTTACTCAAGGAAGGGGTACTTTGTGCCCCCTGATAGGGAAGTAGGGGGTACAAACAATGTACCTCTTTTATGAAACTCTCAATAAAGCACAAAGATTATTATTTTTTCTTTCTGTCCAGCGTGGGCTATAGAATAAGCAAAGGCATTCAGTTTAAGCCTTCTGGCGCACATAAACAAAGCAGGCTAAGCATCATAGACAAGGAAACCACTGTCTTTTGTATTCAACAAGCTCCATAAGGAAGTAAGAGGTGCATACCTCTGTTATGAGAGACTTTGCTGGGGTGCTGTTGCCACTCAAGGAAGGGGTGCCCTCTGCCCCCTCCTGACCCGGTGAGGGGTACATCTCCTGGATACGAGGTTTGGAGGAGGTGCGCAGGTTGTGCTGATGAAGGACGCCCATCACCCTCCGGTTCTTCAGCTGAGACCAACCTGCCAACAAGAAAATAATAAATGTTGCTTGTAAGTATCGGCTTCCATGGTGGTGTAGATAATACGTGTGGTTTGCGGTTGCACCATGTACATGTATAAGTATAGGATCGGTGAGTCCTGAAAAGGACTGTTGGTATTCTTTCTAGGATAGTCCTAAACAGGACTGTGTAAATCCTAAAAAGGACTGTTGGTAGTCCTTGAAAGGACTGTTGGTATTCTTTCTTGAGCTTGTAGTTCTGATAAGAACTACAGCGCGGGTATAGTTATTGTAAGGAGAGGGTGGGTGCTACCCAGCTAGCCACCTGACGTTGGGCCGATGTCGGAATTTGGTTGCCGGATGTCGGCATATCGCCGTTGGCTCGAGGTTAAAATGTCCGCCAGCCCAACATCGTCACGACGTCATTTTTGTGATATATTGGCATAAGGTCATTTTCCGACAATGGCCCAACATCATGTCATGAGATGATTTTGGTCCATTGTCGGAAAATGACGTTATACCAATATATCACAAAAATGACGTCGTGACGATGTTGGGCTGGCGGACATTTTAACCTCGAGCCAACGGCGATATGCCGACATCCGGCAACCAAATTCCGACATCGGCCCAACGTCAGGTGGCTAGCTGGGTAGAAGGGGCTCGACGTTTCGAACAGGTTGACTGTCCGTCGCCAATAATATTTTGCTAATAATATCATTTTTGTAGCAATACTAGATTGTATTCAAACATAATTTTCAATCTCAATTTCAATAACAGATTGTAATAAATCGCAATAGAAAATCCCTAACCAGTCTAATGAACGACTGGTTCTAATCGTGTTCAGCCTTTCCAAATGTTATCTTTTACCATCAAACAAACAAATCTGTCAGAACATTATACCTCTGTACACTGTAGTATATTGTATTCATTTTCCTACACCCAGGCTTTATCAATTGTACTTAATATTTTGTTATAACAAATTGTATTTTGAGAAGAAATAAATGGTTCTGTTGAGTAGTATGTTGTATTTATGTGCCAATCCTTCAAAGATGAGAGACATAAGAAATCCCTTGAATATATTAGTTGTCTCCACCTTGTCAAATTCTCATTTGTTGGCAAAACAAAACAAAAACAATCTGTCAAGTAAATGACCTCTGCCCACTATGCAAAAGGGTCATTGTTCATAAACAGGGCTAGACACCAGGGAAGGATATACGGGGGCCGAGTGCGATTTTGCCCCCTAATGTTCAAAATAGCCGTCTGAAATCAGTAGGTAGACCATAAAATTACCATTTAGGGTATTGTGTAAAAATTTTCTGAATATCCATCAGATTGGAAAAGAAGCCCCCTAAAATTAAAAATGAATTCCTGCCTTGCTAGACACTAGCGCTTGCCCGCTTGCCCTGGGCAAGTGAAAATTGATGACGAGCAAGTACAATTTCATAAATTGTCTAGTTTGCTGCCCCCGATAGGGCAAGTGGAATATTGTTCAACTATGAGAGAATAATGTGAGAGAGCAAGTTGTTAACAGGGGCCAATTAGATTTGAGAACAAAATATGATTTTTATTGCCAAAATGGGCCAGCACCGAAAAATGTTAGTGTTAAGGTATTTATACTTTAAGGGTCATCTTTTCACCCATATGAATAGCAACGTTACCCTAGGTCAACGTACCCCTCTCCAGTAGTATGTTGTATTTCTGTTCCAACCCTTCAAAGACGACAGACATGAGGAACCCCTTGAAGAGGTTGTTGGTCTCCACCTTATCAAAGAACTCACTGTTGACCATCACATCATACGCTCTGCACCCTTTACCAGCTGCATAGAGAAAAACAATTGCAAAGAAACATATTTAAAATAAAGGGATCTAGTGACATTGTCCAAATCCACAAAAACTTAATTAAACATGGATCTAGAGGTCTTTATTGGTAGAAGCATGGAACAGGTTTTAGTTTTTTCAAATTTCCCTTTTGTTAAAAAGATATTAACGATTGAAGAGTTCAGATTTTTAACTATCCATTGTATAGTCATAACTGTGTACAAAGTCAGTGCAATGAGTTGAGGAATATAAATTTGCATTTTTGCTCATTACTCGGCAATCTTCAAATACTTGCTTGTCAAAAAGGCTGTAAAAAAAGAAACCACAAATGCCGTCAACATAACAATAGTTATATTTTCAAAAGCTAAAAAAAGAAGAACAAACTATTCTGGCAACACAACAGATAATATGCTTTCAAAGGCGCACTTACAATTGTCTATTTCAGCGTGAGGTTCTCCTATGCTGATTGGCACCCTGTTATCACTGATGTCGTCCGACTCTATCAACTGGATCAGCTCGGCATCAGTCAGGGGTTTGGGGGCAGGCATCTAGCAGGAAGGAGAACAAAATATTAGAGAAGATAAATCATCATCATCATCATGATTGTCATGATGACGATGACTATGATGATGGTAAATAGTGATGACGTTTGATATGAAGATGATGAGATGATGATATTGAATTTTGCTCTTCATGATAATCAGGGAGGATGGGGATGGTGATAATGATATTGATGTAGATGATGATGATGACAATGAATATGATGATAAATTTAGGAGCTAAAGATCTTCTCACTACTTAATGATAATGACTAATGAAGAACATGACAGTGGATATGGTATATCATATTTATATCATTACCATGATTACCAGAATGGTTTTGTATACCTCACTGGTTTTACAGAGGTTGATGAGGACCTTTCGTCTATTGCTATCCTTGGCATTGATACAGACGCCAGGATCAGGAGTGACAGCGTTTGAATCCGGCTGATTTATTCCTGCCCCTCCCCCATCCAACAGAAGACTGATGAGGTAATGAATGGTGTTCATGTTTATTATAATCGTGATGATAACCCTGATACAGCGGTCTACTGAAGGAAGGGGGAATTACCTCTCGCCTATCTCATTGTATCTGGAATGGCTGCAGATGATTTAATTCCCGATCAGTATGCCGAAATGCATCAAGTAATAATGTATTTAGGGGCCCACCATTAGTTACACTGTCATGAGGGAGATACAGTATACAACATTATAATGAGATAATGTTATGGTATATCCTTGAAGAAAAAACAACAATGTAAGTGAAAGGATGGGAAATAATGAAGCAGAAGAATTTGCCAAGCGAATAGGCCATGAAAAAGGGGAGAAGCCAAATAAGCAAACGGGAGAGTCTCAAGAGACCATGTTCAGGTTTGCGTCATTATATTAATGTAAAATCCCTCATAACATAACAATCTGTGTTTATAATTGCTTTACCCTGTCACAAATCTAATACATGTAACTGTATTAAAACTTATCTTGAATTTGACTAAGGAGGTCGATCGCCAAATAAACATTATGTTATTGTTACCGTGAATCATAACTTCCATAAAATGGGTATTTAAAAAGCATACTTAGGGTGACAGTTGTATGTACCTGGTGATAAATAAAATTGTATGGATTCTTGCCACTTTAATGACAATATCACTCAATATAGAACCGTAATCGCATGAAAGAATAAATTATCTGTTACATTTGAAGAATACAATACATACATTAACGTTTTATCCTATCAAAACAAGTTGATGGCGGCCTCAAACGAAACGAACTTTGGCGACTTGCCATAATCATGCTTTTACTGTTATGAACCAAATTGTACCATGGAAAATATGATCAAGTGGGTGCATGCAGTACTGATTATTTATGGGCAGGTATTCATCCAGTGTCAACTGGGGTCATGGTTCCATGGCTAAGTGATATGAAAACAAAACAGTCTGAGATTGCTTTATCCCTCATTTTCATAGATGTCTATATAGTGAGGGAAAACATGGTTCAGCTCCCATGCTGAATTGGTAGTAATTCAGTATGTTTTTTTTTACAGTCAAAGCAAAGAATACCCCAGCCCTGCAGGCGATTCAATTTAAATATGTTATATAATACCGAGGTATGCATAACAAACCATGACTCGGAATTGTATTATTCGCGTTATCATCTCTCTTTAGTGTGTCTTACCTCAATGATTTCAGAAGCTGTTTTTGCACGATTGTCAATAGAAATCGTATCTTGCTGAGTCACAGAACAATGCAAATATTTTATGAAAATTAATGTTACAGTTAAAAGAGAAAGAAAGGTTTTTTGTAAACTTATTCATATTTAAGATGCGGAAACGTGTCTCATCATTGAAAAATCGTAAAAATAAATTTTACTGAACTATCTTGCATTATAAACACCTCAACAAAGTTTGGAAATGTGTAAAATCGCTTGCTTCATGGCTGAGTACCTCCCCTTTGGTTAAAGGTGGGTCTCAAACAGACTGTGTCAAATTGACCAGTATACTAAAATTGTTATAGATGGGTGATCTGAATGAATGAATGAATGAGTTGTTTACTGCATTAGATATGTATTCTGCACAGATACTAGTATCAATTTGGCACATTCTGTTTGAGACCCTCCTTTAACCCTATTAAGTCCAAGCTATTTTGACGTTTCCAGGCCCAAGGAGGGGGGGGGGGGGGGGGGGTGGGGGCTCATAGAATCCCCCTCCCCTCTCAAATTCCTGTATTATTAAATCAACCACTTTCATATTTGGGACACATGTCAAGCAGGTCAAGCTCTACAAGTTGCAATCCTAAACTTGTTTAAAGGTCACCAGATGAGGGTGCCATTTACGATAATATGATGAAAAACTGTTTTCGCCAAATGGACCGATATCAAGCAGGCAATTTTAACTTTATAACATAAGTATGTAATATTACAATCTGGAACATAGATCATGACATTTCTGTGGAATATGATGGTTTTTAGAGGCCCATTAGGTCCGCATTGTCCGCATTGTGGAGGTGACCTTTAAACGACAGACACACTACAGTATACATGATAAGGTATATATGCAATTTTATACATTTTCAACCTATAAACTTGAACCAAATTGATTTTTTCCATTTCAAAATGTTTTTAGACATCGTTAGAAACCCCATTAGCAGATTTTAATCTTTAAAAATATCATACAAATATGTCAAAACTTATATTTGATCTAATTCTTGTTATATTCCTTGTTTTACGCCATTTTGTCTTTAAAAACAAATAAAAACAAAATATTTCTTAAGGAAATTAATTTCAGTTCATAACAACCTGTAACCAATTATTCTCATGAAATTTGACTCGAAAAATACCCAAACTTAATTGTTTACTAAAAAAAAAAAAAATAATAAAAAAAATCCCAAAAATTCAAAACATGCTATACAGTTTATGGTTACCATGGCAACTGGAAGTGGCCAATCTAGTCAAATTTATATCAAAATATTCCCAATAGGAATTTAGGAAAAGTCACCAAATTTTATGAAAATCGAATGAAAATTGTGGAAGCGGTGATCGAAATTATGGTAGGGGGGCGGGCTCAATGAGCCTCCCCTTGGGCTTGATAGGGTTAAACGAAGGGGAGGTACTCGGCCATGAAGCAAGCGATGTTACAAAAGAAGTGTCATTTTAGACATGAGTAAATTAGCTAATCAACTAAAACATATAAAGGATACAAACGTGTCTCAAATAAATGCGAAATAGCTAGGTGGCTCAAAAACATTTTTTAGGAGTTTATATTAAGCAGTATATTGACACTACCATGATTCCACAATACATTGTACTACATCCATCACTATTTATAACTCATATAAATCTGTATACGAATGCCATATATTTCAGTGTAAGGTATCATTTCAGTATGTACAAACATTTCCCAGGGATACGATATCCCTGGGAAAAAGGAAATTGCTTATTCTTTCAATTCGTGTGGCGGACCGAGAAATGATGCATTCCTTGCTTTCACAGGGCTTTAACATGTAAATGCATGTTACTTGTGTATGATGGCAATGCGGAGGAGTGCAGTCTTCGATACTGTGAGAGCGTAAATTGGCTGTCCATGTATTGATTAGTGAAAATAGTTTCAAACCCATACAAATGTGTGCAGTCAGTGGGTTATCTGATAGCGAATTCTGCAACTCGATCAAGGCACTAACATAATGCTATGGCAATGTGGGCATGAGGTATTGTTTGGTACGAGGATTGCGTACGTGCGTATACATATATGTGCAATACGCGCGGGGAGATCAAAGAACGAACGCGCGGGGCGGGAGGCGACAGCGCTAAGGTAGTTAGGCAGTTATATAGGAACCATGGCTGTTGAATTGATGGTAAATGGCTTTTAACAGTCAAAGAAATTATTTTTAAAAAAAATTCAAAAAATCGTTAAAAAGCTTGTACTGCAAACGAAAATTGCAGTATTATCATCTCATCGCTCCTTCATGCATGCGTACTACAAAGCTGTCAAAAGATATTTTTGAATACGAATAGTCCCCAAACATGCATATACTAAGCGTGAGGACGGTGAACAAATATAGTGAAGAATAAAAATACCCTGAGTTGCTGTCCCTGTTCATAGATGCCACCTGTCTGGAATGGCTGCTGATTTAATTCCCATGATCAATGTGCCAAAAATCAAAATGCATCAACCACCAATAATGTATTTAGGGGCCACCACTGAGTTATTACACGGTCAAAAAGGAAAATAATTATGTTGATCCAATATACTGCGACACAATAGGATAATGAAGTGGTATATAGCTTTACAATAATGTAAGAGAAAGGATAGAAAGTTACTAAAATGAATCATTTGCCACGCTAAGGGGATTGGGACTATGGGCCAAGCCAAAGAAGCAAAAAATGAGTCTCAAGAAACGATGTTCATGTTTGTGTATGTCCCTCATTAAATAACAACATTTGCTAATAAACGCTATACATGTTAAAACAATTATAATGCATGTTATTGTATCTTGATTTGGATCAAGGAGGTCAGCGAATGATCCTAACCATTATGTTCTCATAACCGGGAATTATAACTTCTATAAAAAAAAGGGTATTCAAAAGCATTATTACTTACGGTAAAAGTTTCATGTTTAATAAAACTCTTGGCACTTTTGATTGTGAAAATGTTTAGGATTCTATCCATATTGAAGCCACTTACATGACAAGTAAAATGTCACTCAATATAGAAAAGTTAACAAATTGAAACAAGCAAATTGCAAATTCGGTATCTGTATCAATTATTTGTAAACTGTGTGACCTTCATATGTTTTTTTTTATTATAAACAATTTCACCAATTATTTTCTTAACTTTGCTAAGCCCACACCAACCAAAAAAAAAGGCATATACGTACAAATATTACAAACTCATAATAGCATGCACTGCACATTTCCATACAATAGCTTATCACTGCTTTTCTTGTCCTTATTATGGTTAAGCTTTTCTGACATAGCAAATGCTATTAAATTGAAAATGCGTGAGTTGGTATTGTATTCAAGCATGTGATGCTATTGTGAGCATGCGCTCAGCTCGGCTATAGTGCAATCCAATGTTTATTGTTTATATCATTAGTAATTGAGTAGTGATTGGCTGATGATGTCAAAACCAGAATTTCACCTGGAGAGTTTTTGACAGGCGGGGCTGAGCAAAACGGACACAAATAATTTATACTAAAAATGTAAAAGTATACAAAGCAGTTTACAAACATTTGATGGGTACACTAATACAGATAAACAGAAGTCAACATTATCCATTTCCATGTAATAGAACCTTTAATGTGTTGTCCTATGAAAAACAAGTTGACGCGGCCTCAAACCAAATGAACTTTGGCGTCTTGCCATAATACTGCTTGGAATAAAACTGAACAATGAATAAAATAATCGAGTGGGTTCAGCGATTCATTGTTGGTGTGCACGTACTCACCCAATGTCAACTGGGGTCATGGGATGGCTCAATGATATCAACACGAAACTACGAAAGACGTGATTTATCCCACATTACCATGGATTATAAAGGGGGAAATACATTTATTACTGAATTGTTAGTAACTCTGCGTGACTGTCAATTGAAGCAATACAACTCCAGCCCTGCAGGCATTTCAAATCAACTATGTCAAATGGAACGAAGCTATGCGTGTCAAACAATGATTACAATATTTCATTATAAGTGAGTGTTATCATCTCATCGCTCTTTAGTGCATATTATAAAAATGATAACAAAAGGTGTTTTTGTAAAATTTCCATTAGAAATGGGCCCCTGCTTAGTTAGCAAACGGTGTAAAGATAGTATGAAAAATAAGGACATATTTTCAAAGGGAAAGATATTTTTTTTGTAAATTTGAGGTATCATTGAAGACTGAAAGTTTTTCTTATACGTGTAGGTTCTATAATACAGTAGAACCTCAATGCAATGAGATCCTTCTTTGGGATCAGGAAAAATATCATGTTGTGTCATGTATATAATTACATGATGGTGAAAATCATATAAATATGAAAATATGAAACAATCGAAAATGTTTGCTTATCAGATCTCTATTTAACAAGGTTCCAATGTGTAACATTAATTGGTGAAATCTATAATAAAAGTAAATAACGGATGTTTGGTTATCAGATATCTATTTAACTAGATGGATCTTCGAATGCGCGAAGTCGAACATGATGCCTCCACCCAGTGGCGTAGCGACGGGGGGGGGGGGGGGGGGGCACGTGCCCCCCAATAATTTGGAAAAAAAACAATAGAAAACATAAGGGGACATTTTTTTTTAAAACAAAGAAATACATAAAATGCGCCCCCCCCCCCCCCCAAAAAAAAAAAAAAAAAAAAAATTAAATTAAATTAAAAAAATAACAAATCAGTCCGACCCACTGACCTCTACTAATTGACGGGTGGTTGCACGTTGATTGGCTATTCAAAAATGAGGCCGCCGCGCGCGCACGGCGGCCATATTGGGACCATCATCATGGACCGTCGATAACCCGCTGTTGATAGTGTGTAACATTCGTAAAGATTTGTTCAGAATAATTTTACCAATTGTTCTCGTTAGATAAAAAGTGTTGATTGTATTCTGATTAGGGATGGCACATTACATAATTTTCGAGACCGAGATCAGGACCGGTCAAAAATTATCTAGGCCGAGACCAAGACCAGAGGTGAAGAATCCTGTAGTAGTAGCAGTAGTAGTAATGGTAGTAATTTGATAAAGACAGAAAATACATGAATTTGTGCCATAAAGATAATTTTGACCATGCCATGATGCCATTACACATTCATCTTGGTCCAAATACTTGCGATTTCATGGACATTGGGACATTATTAAAACAGTCAATTGAGTTCGCAAAACTCATTATACATCTTTATTTATTTGTGTCCAACAAGATGATCTGTGTGTAGGATTTTATGTATAATAGTATATGCTAATTTAAACAGGAGAAACAAAAATATCATACATCAATTATTTGAATTATCATAAGATTATTAAAACAACAACAGAAACAACCAAACAATTAATTTATCATTATTAAGAATAATGAACCTACCATTATATGTTATAAATTTAAGTGTAATTCAGATGTTATATGATGTATCAAGATGTATCAATAATGTTATACTGTATAATTTATTTAAAAGAAAATCAATCTTTTTGTAAGCTTCAATCAGAGCTCGTAACGGAGTACATGCTAATCTGCATAAGGGAAATAGGTCAAAACAAAGTGCATCTGAACGCAGACTTCTTGCCCTTTCGGATTATATCAAAAATAATCTCCCCATTTACGTGTTATCATATTTTAATATGCTTCTTCCTGGCTGGACACTGGAGCGTTTTGTGCGATTGGCGAGTATGTTGCATTATGTTATTTGTAATCTGGTATCTATATAATAATTAAGAACTGCTGACCGCTCACCATGCAGGTCACATTCAGCGAATACACGCCTATTTTGCATGCACAACTACGCAACTATATGTCTTATCACAGGCTCTGTACAAGCCAATGCACTTACTTCTTTTAGTGACCCCGAAGTGGTTTATTTTGTTTTCACAGATATTTTATAGAAGTATAAGTTGACGGGCACTCTATTTTGGTGAGTTTGAACGCTAGCTTAAGGCCATTTAGTGAGCAATACATATTTTGTTAGTTAACTACCATGCATGTATTTGAGAAAGCGTTTATTTCCGTCCAAGTGCATTCTAGTTGCCAGGTAAATTCATCCCCTTTTGTGCATTAAGCCCTATATCGCCTTCTCATAATTTAAAGGGATGGTTCAGTTTTGATTAAGTTCAATTAGAACTTTTAGCGGCTTAGCGCTTCAATAGATAATTGTGTTGAGGAAGTATGACAAGCTAAATGCAACATTAACAAAACACACACAACTTCGATGATAGAATCATGTTTGTTTGATCAAAATCAACCAGATACGACTGAAATATCCATAAACTGAATATATTTGATTGGAATAAATGTGGGGAAATAACTTTTATAATTTGATTTAAGAATGTTTATAAATCCTACACATTTCTGGAATATACCGAAATGGGTTATAAATAGTTTTTGATTATCTCTCCATTGAATAATAATTTGTTTCAAATATCACATTCACATATTTTGAATACAAAATACATGTTGCAATTTGATGTGTCTGACGGGCGCCATCTTGTGTTAGATTTGTTTTTATTTTAATAAAAGACCTGATATTTAGCCATTTGTATATTCTAACAGGGAAGTATCATTTAACTATTATTGTGCATTTTGTAAAATATCTGATACGTTGTATTTACTTTACTATTAACAAATATCATTCCTTTAAAGGGATCTAGTAAATTTGTTGACAAGTGCAACAAGAAATGAGTGAATAATACAATGTGTGGTGGTATGATCCGATATGTCCGCAAGTAATGTGTGACACACATTTCACGTTAATTGGACTTTTTTTGGCTGAGATATGAGCAAATATTAGTGATAGTGATATTCACTAACTCATTGCGCTTACTCTGTACACGGCTTGAACTATCCCGTAGACAAGTTTGCATCCGAAAACTTCAATCGTAAATAGCTGTCCCGTGCTTTTATTGTAAACATGGATTTGATAAGGTATGAGAAAACCACTAGAGTTCCAAGTAAGTTTTAAAGGATTTTTGCAATGTTACTAACTCCCTTTAACGAAGCTAATGTGGTCGTATGAGTATGGACAATTTCTATGTCACTGCTCAGGGTCCAATACTGACCCACTCTAACATTCATCCACACAAAAATCAATCACTACTCCAAATATCAATTCAGTACTTGGCTCCCAACAAACATGACAGAACAAATGTTTAACTGTAAATGTTACTGTTTTTAATTTGTTTTCCCTCTATACAAAATAATCGTATCAGATGCAGGATCATTTCTGACAGGAATCACAGTTCGGTACATAATCATTTTCTGTTTCAAACAAAATAACAACAAAACTATTATCCATCATTCAGAAGGGTTTAATTATGATATTTATATATGAGATTTAAATTTCAAACAAAATTTCTGACAAAAAAAGTTAACATCTGTTGTGTTATATAACGTACAGAATGTCTCTTCACTTTTAAAGTGATCTAGTAACTTTGTTAGCAAGTGCAAAAAGTGATGAGAGATTAATACAATGTGTATTGGTGTGATCTGATAATTATGTCTACAAAATAATGTGTGCAAATTATGTCACGTTAATTGGATGTTTTTGGCTGAGATATGAGCAAAGTGATATTCACTGACTCATTGTACTTTACTTTATACACGGCATGAATTATCCCGTTGGCAATTTCATATCTGAACACTTCAATCGTATCTTTTGAACGAAATGGATATGTAAAAAACGAAACCTGTCCCGTGCTTATATTGTTAATATGAATAAGATAAAGTATCAGAGTACAACTAGTTCTAAGTAAGTTTGGACAATGTTACTAAGTCCCTTAATTTTATCCTCTGAGCTGGATTAGACATTTTTTTTTTTCGAAATTATATTATGTTTACATGTCATAATGACGTCATAATATTGTCTCTCTTCCGTTGCGGCTATAAATTGTTATCATCGCACGAGTTCGCGCACATTTTGATAAACCTTCAGCATGTGACATATCACCCGCAATCGATAGTATAGCTGTAACTTTTCCAACAGGTGTATACTAAAATGTTCCTGCATCCATATGTCGCGGCTCTGATTGCACATTTCGCTCCTCTTTGGAATAATCTGGAATACAATCGCGTGACCATGGTGACTGTGATTAGCTATTCAGTGACTTGTATTTGACTGTATTTAACTCATTTTTTCATTGTTTTTTCATATTGTACGGACTTGCTGAAGAACAGCCATTGGCTGACGTAAGTTACCGTAGTCAAATAAAATAAACTAAACCTCAAACTTAAACTAAACCATGATCATAACACGTGATACCGATATATGTTTATTAAGTACAAAGCTGTTTAAATAAATCCATATTTGTTAGCAAATTGCGTGATTAACAGCCAGTTCATGTTTGTTTTTATTTTTGTTTTATTTTAGGAAATTAAAGCTCCTATTATAGATTGTTTTAGTGAACAAGTAGGTGTAGTAAATTTGTAACATGATGAGTTTTCCTTGAATTAATTTGTATTGAAGAATAGGACAAGCCTGTTCTCAAGGAAAACAGCATCGTTAAAAAATCTAAATACTTTGAATAAAAGGGATAGTTGAGTTTTGGTATGGAGGGCGCTACACAAAATATTATTTTGTGAGATAATGAAAAACTGAGTGTCAAATTCGAAAGAGCATACGGATTTCAAGGGTACCACTACCCAAAAAGAATATTCTTATTAAATAAAGGTAACATCTTTAGTATTCCATTCTATCAAGAAGTTCACAAAAATATGTTTCCAGAAAAAAAATATATAATTGGAAACGCATCACCATTCTAAAGCATGAGTTCATGCGGTCTGAATTGCGAAGACTGCGATGCGTGCGGTGAATTGCAATGTGTGCAGAGCGAACGAATCGCCCGGGAATATATTGTTTATAAACGTACGCGTGAATAGCATTGGCGCACTCGCAAATGGTTGGCGCGTATGGAACCAGGAAATAGCAGTGGTTCCGTAAGTAGTGGAAATTAATTGCTTCGTTTATGAATTACATAACCCTTTGCAAAATGTTGGGTATCTATTTGATATCACAAAACGGTACCAAAACATATAATAATGTGTTGTTCTTTGCCTGGTGGTCCCCTTTAATGACAGAATAAACTTTATTTGATCTATGGTTCAGACATGGCTGAAATATCCATAAACATAACCGTTTGCAATAAATGTGAGGCCCAACAAATAATCAACGATTTTGAACCAGCCGTTACAATTTTTTTTAAATGCTTCCTCTTTTCAACATTTACAAAAGAGGTTGTTAGATAGCTGTTGATTATCTCTCTATCTAATCATGGTTTCAACAAAACATTAAATGCACGATATTTTATTTTGATTGGCTGAAACCGATAAATGTTTAGAGAGCGCCCACTTGAGATTCAACGGCTCTTTTTGTTGTATTCCTTTCAAGCATTGTGGAGTTATAACTATTTGTTTGTAATGTAATCGTGCAGGTTTTGCTTACTAAAATTCAGTTTGACCAAAACTGTACTTTTTTTTACCAGAACTCAACTATCCCTTTAACTATAACTTCATATTTTGTATACTCCTGGATCACCCTGGACATTGTATCACCGGTGACCGATACTACTATGACAGGAATGTCAAATGGCTCATTGTCTTGATGTAGAACTAGAGGAATTACTGAGTTGAATCACAAAGTGTAGCCACTGATAATAACGTGGGCCAACGTGTATATTTTATAAGTGTCCGGCGAATAAAACAATGTCGCAAATGAAATGTAGTTTATCAAATTAATTCCGAGGTGAACAGGTAATGTATTATAATTGCATGCTAGTACTCAATATAAAACACAATATAACAAGAATGTCTCATGTGTGCGTATTTTGTATATTATTTGGATTAATTCACGTCGATGTATAACTCCCATATGAAATCTTAAAGATACTTGTTACAAAGGAACAAGCTAATATATATATATATATCTATGAAGCATGTTTCAATGTAATGTTATATAACATTATAGGTATTCATGTTACATAATTATGTTGTTGAATAACCAACTTGCAGTAAAGTTACATAAATACATGAAATATTTTGTTCATTTTAAAAGCTGCATATTCGTAAACATGTAGAAAACCACTATTAACATAAAATATTCATACACAAAATATTAAATAAATTCATATATTCAAGAGGGCGATCTGCAAATAAGTAATCTTTACAAAAATGCAAATAATCTCATTTGACTGATTATTTTGCCCCACAGCTGGTAATTTATAAAAAATGTATAACTCGGCAATATATTTAATACAACCAACTTGCAACGATACAACAGCTTCTAAACAATCCAGGAGATATGATGAAACCAGGTCACTTGGCTTAAGAAATTGTCCAGTTGGAGACGAAAGCTCGTCAGTTAATGATTTAAGGTTAATTGAAGCTGTACGTTATGCAATTGTTATGATTTGCCTATGACTCAGAATACTGTACATATTGTTTCTCTCAAGATTAACTACAACCCGACCAACTTAACCCCTGCTAATAATGTTATTATATTGTAATAATCAACAGCAAACACGTCCGCTCACTTGCATATAAATTATTCTCATATTTGACTCGTTTTCTTGCAGACATGTGATAAATATACTGATTTGTTTTGGTTTAAACAATCTCGCAATTATCCAGGATTTGTTTTTTCTTTATCTTTTGTTCCTACTTCAGACATTTTTCTGCGACAATGGCTATTTCTCATGAGACAATACATGTACTGTATTATACTGCCTTGAATACCTGAATACATTGAAATAAATTTATGGTACGTCAAGTCTAAATTGGCTTGTGACCCTGATCACAATAAGATCAGGCCTGAAAACATTATGTAATTCCTCAGGGACAAGCATCAGATGCTGCCATGGTATAAACATGTATATATATAAAATGCAAACTATGAACTAAACAAACTACGAAGTGGAATTGTTGAAAATAATCATGATACGTTATATATTAATGACGAATATTTCCAATAGCAAATGTGACGTTATTCATTCTAACGAAATCTGATGGTTGCTGACCCATATATATATATGGTTATATCACACATAACAATACAAATTGTAGTTTGATTTCGATGAAGAGTCATTATCTTACAGTACAACATACTAATTTGATTCATACAATGATGCTTTTAGTACTTCAGACAGTATATTGTTTTTAAACTGCTATTTAAATCAATATATACTACATGTCACTAGGTCATGATTATCAAAGGCGTACATACACATTTATATAAAATTGTAACTCAGTTAATGACAACTATTACCAATGTTTATGTATATTATATTACAATTGATTTCAAATTGTGACTTAACTGCATTAAATGTATTGTACAAACATTATTGTGATATAACATACAATGTATCATAATAATTGGACTCATATTATTATCTTGTCATTATTGTTTCAGTACTTTATATAATTATAAGTATGCATGCATTGTGGCCATATAATTTACGTTAATAGGTCTTGAATATCAAAGCGTTTGATTCAAAGTCATAAATACAAATTCATATCATCGGCTCCTATATTATTTCTGCTCCAGACAATTATATAACTGAACAAGTTTGTTTGTGTGTTTTACTCGCACGTGAGTTTCTGTATGTTGTACCTAATAAAAACGACACTGTCTTCTTAGATATGCAATAATATATGCAGGAACAACGGCAATATGTATACAGTTAATTAGAACATGATGTTGTCTCTGGAGTTCATGATTTAAGTATGCTACACACAAGAAAAATCAACACAATAACATATATTTATGATTAAACCGAATAACTGGAACAGCTAATAAGTCATACAAAATTATCATGCATTATGTATACATGAATATGGCTACACATATTATTTGCTTTGTATTTTCTCATCAATACGATATAAATACTGAAATCATAGTGTATATTTTCTTTGTAAAACATTACATAATATCTCAACGTCAAAAGAGTTACTCAAAGTGACATTCATTCATTAAAGCTGTCCATGTCAAGCACCTGTGATAAATAACTGCACATGTACATCACACATAAACACAAAACAAGAGCAATGATAAACATTTCAGTAGTGATCTTAGTGCATTACAGTTTCTTGAGGAAAATGGGGCAATATATACAGCATTTTGCAAACAGTTTATTCTTGCCTGACAAATTTCACGTGCGATAAAGCTCCAAAGTAGCTTTAAGTTATAATAACATAACTAGTAATGTAGCAAATGAACCAAGACAAGCAAAATACGTAAACTTTTTTTTATTCCAAAACATTACTTTGTGTCATTCACATGTTTTACTTTATATACAAACAAATAAAATGTATACTGACGAAGCTTTTATTTGCAAAAAAAAATAAAATAACCCCAAAATACATCAAAATCATGTTAATGGTAAGCATACATATCACACATACAATAGCAAGTAAAGAGGTTACTTCTGATTATGAAATAATTACGAGCAATTCTTCGAGTAATCTAAATAGTAAGTGTATCATAACTATGATTATGCAAATACAACAACAATACAAAGTTATGAGCAAACTCATGGCGCAAAATATATAGAAATAAATCATATATTCATGATCAACGCATAAATACATTTACCACATTCACCCTTATATGAAAGGCCATGACTGAAAAAAAATGCTGTATTATATTGTTTCGATATTTATAACCACAATAACATGAATCAGATCATACAAAATTAATACTGTTTAATTTCAGGAACTTATATGTAGAAGAAGTCTATTGATCGATGCACACGTTCAAGTATCTGTTGGCATTGCTGGATCTTATTGCATGTGTTGGTTCACAATTCATTTAGTATTTATGAAGTTTTATCCTAACGAACTTCAGTGCTAAAACAATACACAATTTAGTGGGATTCTGTCAGAGATTTAAATACATCTATGACCGCATGCAACAAAGTTTACTGTGAAGAAAAACCTGGTCAGTAATGACAACATTATATTAAATAATAACTCAGTAAAATAGAAATATTCAAACAAAATATATACGGAAAATGTATTGCAGAATATGAAATGGTTTACTGTCTTACGCGCATCTCGTCACACAAGACAAGAAAGTTTTATACTCTAATGTGAATTGTTGAATATTATTACAAATGAAAAAAAAGTATTGAATTCCTGGTCGCATATATTGTGCCTATATTAATTGGCAACTGCGTGTACACTCACGTGTCCATAGTTTTTGCATAACCACAACAAACATTGAAATGACATACAAATTATGAATTGGCATTATACTTTGAATTATATTAAATGTTTGTATTATCTGTTTAAGTGAAATTAAATTTGAAAAATGTGTCAATGTGACATTCTTTACTCATCATGAGACTTGAGAGAATCAGCATCACTTTTAAATGCCCATGTGTAAATTTTTCGATGAGAATTCTGAAGTCAAGATGCATTGTATGGTCGTAACAAGCGCACATATTATCATTGAAAAGAGTAAGACACATAGGGGAAACACCCCGCCTCGGCGATTAAAATATTGTTAGATGTCAAGTTCGGTTGTGATGTTGAGTAAAGTGCATTTGTTCAACGCATACTGTTTCAGAATAAGGTACTGAAGTGAAGGGCACGAATTATCTTTTTGTATAAGTCTGACGCACTTGGTGTCGATAATTAAGCGTCTGTCTGAAGTTCATTGTCATATAAGTTTGCTTATGCATTGACATGCTCGGAATTGGAACCTAATTGATCGACCATAGACGACTGAGTTGAGGCCTTGGTCGCTCAAACGCTAATTTTTTGGTCGCTATACACAGGTTTATACGTGCGTCGGGACCGAACTGGGGTGGTCGCTGGTCGCGTTATGCAGGTGGTCGCATTACGCAGGTCGATTAACACATGATTTTCCAGGGGAGGACCGGAGAGTGGTCGTTATGAGCAGGTGGTCGCTATAGACAGGTGGTTGCATTAGCAGGTTTGACTGTAATACTGTTTTGTGAGATAGTGAAAAACTGAGTGTCGAATTTAAAAAAGAATATAATTTTAATGAAGAATACACCCTTTTCATCAAAATTGGTCAAGCACGGCTGGAATATAAACATAACTATTTGTAAAACTTGTGGGGCTCCACAATTACACGATAATTGTTTAACCATCAGTTAAAGGGATAGTTGAGTATTGGTCAAACATAATTTTAGTGACAAAAACCTGCACCATTACGGTACAAAGTAATATTTATGACTTCACCATGCTCGAAAAGTATACACAGTTACAAACGACTAAGTAAAACCCCTGTTATCATTCCAAAAGAGCCGTTACAACTCAAAAGGGCGCTTTTTAAAAAATTATAGGTTTTAGCCTTTTTTCATACAAAATTGTGCATTTTATGTTTGTTGAAATAATGATTTGATAGAAATATCATCAACGACTTTTTAAAAACCTATTTTGATTTTTTTCAAAGTAGTCTTCGAGCATTTTTTGAAATGTTTCTAAAAAATCTAAATAGCGCCCGCTGATTGCCGGTGAAGAACATTGTGAATACAAATATATTTATGAATATTTCATCCGTTTCTGAACCGATTTTGATCAAATAAAGTTTATTCTGTCATTAAAAGTGTATGTCCTTTCGAATTTGAGAGTCAGTTTTTCATTATCTCTTAAACAAATATCGGGGGCACTTCGGGAAATACCAATACTCAACACTACCTTTAACATAAATCAATATTGTTTCCTCTTTACACCAATTAAAACAAAAGTTGTTTAAATAGTTGTTAATTACTCTCTATCTAATTAATTTTTCAACAAACATCACATGCACAATATAATATTCAAAGTAGTTGCCACCAATGCGTTTTTACAGAGCACCCTGGGTGGAGTGTTTAGTTTTAACGGGTAATTTTGAATGATAACAGGTTGTTTCCAAAGTTGTTTTTAATTGAATATTACTTTCGAGCACGATGGAGTTATTCTTGTTATTGTTATGTAATAGTGCATGCCTTGGTTACTAAAATAATATTTGGCCAGCACTCTATCTTCTCGAAAACTGAACTATCCCTTTAAAACGAACAGTGACATTAAAGGGTATGATCGGCGCCGCAACTTTCTAGCGCATGCAAGCTACATGGCGCGGGTTTTTGATAACGTTTTCCAATCAACTATATCTACTGTATGAACAGGTCCATGTTCAATGGCGGTACAATCTCTATGAATAAACTACTGTTCTGGGCTATCAGTCGACTCATCCGCTCTCCAGATTCCACCTGCGCCAGCCTTGTTAAGGGCATCACGAAGGTCACATTGGGGACCCCCGGTTCTCGTCTTCCACTCCGCAAGGACTTTTCTTGTGGCTTTTGCAAAGTCGTTATTGCACCCAGCTAATACTGCTTCGGCTTCGTTGTAACCCTTACCGGCAAGAAGGCGACAGAACCTGTCGAATTTGTTGTGAGGGAAACGCTCAGCCAGATCATCAAGCCTACACTCTGATGCGGAACTGTGGTGATAAAGCGAGCCAAATAATTAAGTTTCTGATACACGACTAAGCACAATTGATAACCTTCCACTGCTACAATGTTGAGGTCTCGTTGAGTTATCGCCCGCGTATATTGATGAACATGGTAAAGGACACACTAAGCAAAATTAAAATAATGTAACCGGAAACATTACGGAGGGAAAACTGTAACCATAATAAATAAAAAAAAAATAATGGAATGTATATAACTGGCCATATTTCAAACTGGGACAATAAATACATCGTTTATTCACATGTATGATACCCACAATAAGTGACATAGTCTTCATATATATATGGTCTTTATAGAGAATATTAGTTCTCAATTTCTATTAATGTATTTATACTGCTATGAAAATGGACAAAGACAATGAGCTTCATCGGGAATCGCACACAATACTTCCGGATTGCTAGACTTGTTTTTCTGAATAATATGAAGAAGTAATTAAGTTTGTAGTTCTGATTGTTTTTCAACTTACCCCTCAATGGCACTGGGAGAAGAGTCAGCGGGATGGTCGTTTAAAGCTGATGTTGTACCATTAGATGACGCGGCAGGGTTGCGTGCTGTACAAAATGTAATCAAATGACATAATAAGAATACCAGGTAACTCGTTATTTGCAAGTGCTCATAAACAATACGAATGTACGCAATTGTTTTATCCAGTTCCACCCACGAAGGGCAATACAAGTATATTGATAACAAGGGGAAGTTGCGTGGGTGCGTGCCCCCAACCAGACCCTCACAATAATGAATATAACACTAATATTATAGTAGTCAAATACAAACACAACAGTCAGCAAATGGGGAAAAAAGTATAGCATGCACTATGGACTGGTGTGATCGCACCCCGACCCTTACCCTTTTAATGCTCTAATGGGCGGATTGGTCTCATCTTTACAGTAACAGATTAGTTGTTATAATATCTTTCACATGGTAGGTGAATAAAACATATTTCTCATTTTGTGCCGGTTGGGAGTTTCCAAATACTGTCATTTGGCTTCATGTTTGGCGTTTTACTGATTAAAATCAACTGAACACATTTATTTTATTAAAAGGGCCTTAGTAACAATCTCCAAATCCTCAAAACTTACTTGGAACTGTATTGGTTATCTCATACCTTGCCATATTCATATTTAGGGATCTAGTAACTTTGTAGACATGTGCAACTAGTGATGAATGGCTTATAGAATTTAAAATGTAGCTATCCGAAATGGCCACTGGGTGGGTTGTGAAAATTTCAAGTAAATGGCCGAGTAATGAGCAAAAATGCCAAGTGATATTGACCTCTCATTGCATTCACTTTGTACACGGTTTTGCGGTCCAGTGGATTATTTAACATCTGAACACTTCAGTCGCAAATTTATTTTTTCACGAAAGAGAAATTTGAAAAACCGAAACCTGTTCCATGCTTGTATTGTTTGTGATTTTGATTTGATTGTGAGGATTTGGACAATGCTACTTAGTTCCTTTAACAATACAAGCACATGACAGGTTTCGGTTGTTCACATTTCCATTTCGTTCAAAGGATATTTACGATTGAGGCGTTCAGATATGATTGTCTTCGGGATACTTTCATGCCGTGTATAAAGTAAGTACAATGAGGTAGTGAATATAATTCTGTATTTTTGCTCATATCTCAGCCAAAAAACATCAAATTGATGTGAAATGTACACATCCTTTTATGTGGACATAGCAGGTCACTCCAATACACATTGTATCAATTACTCACCACTGTTTGCACTTGCCAACAAACTTACTAGATCCCTTTAACATTCAGACGAGAGTGATGCCATAGAACAATATGAAGTGGTGAGCAAGATCAATAATTTGACGTGAAGAAGATGGCGATGAGGGAGATAATTTTTTTTTTTAATATAGTGGGAAAATGGAGGTGGGGAAAAAAAATCCATGAACAATACATATGATGGTGGATCCGGGGGGGGGGGGGGGGCACTCATGTATAATGTAAGACCCGATTGCCGGTCTAAAGACCCTCGGAATGACTTGTCTAGGTAGTTGAGTAGCGCCATTATTATCCTAGTTTTAAATTTAAATTATTCTAGTCAGCTCCTTGGACCACCATTTTAGCCTTTTGGGGGGGTTTCCGTAGGTCTTTGGTAGCTCCAAGTCTATGTATTATGTATAGTTTTAGTCTGCTCCTTAGACCCCTTAACTCCCGTCTCAGGGTTTTTGTTGCTCCAAAGACCCTATAATTGTTGCTTGTAGTCAACTCTTAAGACCCCCATTTCAGAGTTCATTGCGGCACACCCCCGTCAAAAAATAATTCGCGTGCCTCCCCCCCCCCCCCCCCCCCCCCCGGGGTAGGATCACGTCATATGAGCGGGAGATATAAGAGCATAACGAATCTGACCATGAAACACAGAGAATGCGAGTATGAGGTAGAATTTAAAAAAAAGGAAGATTTTATGTCGAATGAAGCTCTTTGTTTCCGACACAGCCTTGTGACGAACGAAACAACTCTCGATTGATTATACTCTTAGGATAACTTTAAAGGGGTAGTATAGTTTTAATAATAAATCATTTTTTTGTGAGAAAAACTTACTGTAAAATTTGAAGAAGCAGAATAAAGTGTATATGATCAAAATCGGTTCAGAAATGGCTAAAATATCAATAAATATATCCGATCGGAATAAATCTGGGGCCCAGATTTATTCGATGATTTGTTAAACAATTTGTAAAATGCTACTACTTTTTCAAAAAATTTCAAAAGAGGTTTTTAAATAGTTGTTTATAATTTATCGATTTTAATTATTATTTCAACAAAACATCACATGCATAATTTTGTATGAAAAACGGTTGAAACCAATTATGCTTTTTAAAGCGCGCTCTATTGTGTGTAATGGCTATTATTTAATGATAACAGGCATTTTACTTTAGTCGTTTGTACTTTTCTACACCTTTCGATCATGGTGGAGTTATAACCATTAGTTTGTATTTTTATTTTGCAGGTTTTGGTTACTCAAGCTCAGCCTTTATACCACAACGGTACTACCCCTTTGACAACCCAGATAACAAATGACATAGTTAATGGCAATACTTAGTAAACTCGTACTGTATCCGGTCCTGAATGCAACTTCTTTGGGCACTTTTTTCTTCAGTTGTTTCAGAATTAATAATCCGTGACTGTCGTCCGGGCATCCAGTCAAGTCGAGAGTGAATGTCTCGTACGTCCTTATCAGTCCACGCAATTGATCATATGGCACTTTCTATAAATAAAGAGTGTATATATCAGAATAAAAACATAATGTAACACAAACACAGTGATATATGATAGCTGCCTAATGATCCTGTAGGCTGCAGTGTCCAGGCAGAGGCCTTTAATGTCATTAACTCTGAGGAAATAATTAAATTTACCGCACACAGTCATGAGACCCTTACGTAGTATCCTCACTTTGCTCAATTTCTTAAGTAGGCTTGAATCCGATGCCACTGCATTGTGATCGCTGCAAGTGTCATTTATAATAGCCGGTCATGCAGAGCCAGCAAATTAAATAACCACGTTTACAAAACTCGTGTCTTTTCAAATTCCGATGAAAGCAAAACGTGTTAAAATATCGGGCAGGCAAGTATTTTCAAACGGTTCAACAATGCCGTAATGCTCTAAGGCACGGTCAGTGGCGCAGCCTGGACTAAACTATTCATGATCGAGTATTGTATAGATCTGATCAAAAGAACAGATTCGCTGCAGTAAAACACATAAATAGGTGCATAGTGAGTCTCTCACGTCACAAATTGGTGCATTGTGGGAGAGAACAAGCTCGCTCGCGAATTTGTGTCATTATAATTCCAAACCAATATAAGAACCCACAATCATACTTTTTTCATAAAAAATTGTGTTTAGTGACCTAGAATATCTGTATTTCAATCATTAGAAGCTTGAATTCGTCTCGACGTCCCCTTTAAGGATTGTCCATGTAGGTGCCTGTAAGCATGGTTAGGGATTTATTATGTAATCTTGTTACTATTTACATAAGACGAATACCTTCGTGGGAATCCCGGACAGGTTTGTGTCTAGAGGCGCCTTAATTACGGACTCGTTTTGGAATTCAGCAGCAGAATACTGCGATGATTTGTATTTTTGACACTTGTAAAGTTCGAGTTTAATGACTAGTGTTTCCATACTTACTTTGCATCAACATTAACTTTGTCGCTGTAAAAAAGCGACGGTCTTCTTAAAAAAAAAAAAAAAAAGTGGTCTTGTTATAAATTGATAATATTATACATTGTCTAACCTTTATAAAGCGTTGTTCACTCGTGCCATGCAGTGTGCAAGTGACAATCAGATCTTTCCCCTTTGCGCTGATATGCATGATGTTTGTTGCTAAGACTTGCTTCATATTCAAGTCTACTTCTTCCTGCTTTATTTCCTGTAAGAAAAAGAAAACAGGCCATCCGATTCTCACTAACGTAACATTTGTTCAACATAAACACAACAAAACAATTACCCCCCCCCCCCCCCCCCCAATCAAAATAGCGTAACTTGTCAACAAATAGAGTTTTAGCAACATAACTTGGCAGGAATGTTTCTAAACTTATTGGCTAACGTCTCCGTGATAATGAACTTGATCCGCTATGCCATGCATGAGTGAGCACAAATTAAAGGCAAAATGTCACTTTTCAAAAGTCACAAGAGTCAATAGTGACAATTTTGCCTTTGATGTGTGGTCACTCATCTATGACTCGACGGACCAATTTAATTTTCACACAGAAGTTAGTCAATAAATGTAGGAACAATCCTGCCGAGTTATTTTGCTCAAAACCTTTTCGTTAAAGATTTATGTTATTTGATTAAGGGGGACTTATTTTTGTGTTGGGTTTAATTGATCCGTATTATTGGAATAAACTCAACAAAAAAGTAAGTCCCCTCCTGATTAGAATAACTAACTTTTTAATTAACCCGATCACTACGGGGACCGAGAATTCTCGGTCCCCGTTGCGCCTACTCATATACGGGAACCGAGATTTCTCGGTTCCGAGCAAGGGCTATATTAATTGCATAAACATACATGTATGCACCTTGTAAGTACAATCTAATTTGGCTGAATACAAAGATTGAACCCTTGGCTATATGTATATCAAGTTCCCCCGACTCTGGTTGCGTGATTATAGTTTTATTACAATTTTATCATGGTAATACACAAGTCTAATTTCAGGATATTCGTATACAAACACATACAAGCCAGAATCATAGTTTTCGGACAGAATTTCACTTCGCTTACCCTATACTATGCATATCGATCGCCTCTATTGTGTGAACTACTTGACCAGCGAACTCGCGCTAGGTTGAATAGAAGCGAATACAATGCCATTGTCAACCAGATATCGATCGGTTCTTTTGTGCGCGCCCAGTGGGGTAACTCGACCGGTCCGTAAAATAATCTCGTATATAGCTATTGAAGCAGTATATCTATTGCCGTGGTAAAAGGGTTAAAATGTTTTGAGCAAAATAACTCAGCAGGATTGTTCCTACACTTATTGACTAACTGCTGTGTGAAAAGGAATTTGGTCCATTGAGTCACGCATGAGTGAGCACACAAAGTGCCAATCTTTCCTTTGATGTGTGCTCACTCATGCATGACTCGATGGACCAATTTTGCCTTTAATTTGTGCTCACTCATGCATGGCATGGCGGATCACGTTCGTTTTCACGGAGACGTTAGCATGGTTAGCCAATAAGTTTAGAAACATTCCTGCCAAGTTATGTTACCCTATTTGTTAAAAACTTACGCTATTTTGATTAGGGGGGGAGTTACTTTTTTTGTTTTGTTTAGTTATTTGTTTGTCTCATGTTACGTTGTTAAAACATGTACACTTTTTAAAATCAAAATGTACCATATTTCATCTTTTAACGTGTACGTACGTGTGTCCAACATCAAAACAAGCTGTATCAAATAGCACAAATAATAAAAAAAAATTATCAGGCACAACACAACATTTAGACATAACAATACTTATGAGAGATGAAAAACAAACATATTTCGGTAATAAAAGGTTCGCTAGAGAAAAAAAAAACTAGTTAAAACAAAGCTTAGAGGAAACGAATTCCATCACCTGCATAATCCCCTTCAGTGTATCGAAGAGATGCACGTGAAGGTTAAGTAGACGATCATCTGGCATCTTGACTGGTAGGAAGGGAATGAAGGAAACTCGCTTCGCCTCGACGGACCGTGTCTTCACCCCGAACCGGGTGAAGTGAGTCAATCGCAGTTCAACCCTGTCTTCGCTGAAACGGCATTCTACCGTATCATCTGCAGTCCATAAAGATCCTAGGTAGATTCAACAGAATAATAATAATGTTATTGAATGTCACTGCTTACAAGAAAAAAGAGGGATATCAACAGGGATTAGTGCACAATTTGACGACCATAACTAAATCCCATTGAAGTGCTGCTCTCTACTCATCAGTACTTGGTTGGGTGTCAAATTAGCATCTAGCGCACTGTATAGTATACTGTAGAGTATCGTGGACTAGTATGCTCCCCTGGGAGGTAAGATGGACAGTGTTCAGGTTAACTGTACAGATTTTAACTGCAAAATGCTACCCTGTAAACAAACACTGACAATCCTTTTAGCAGTAGTGTCTTTAAAATATTGCTATTATCATCAACAAAATCATTATAATTTGTTATTCTTGGTATTATCATCATTAGTCTGTATTAGCAGTAGTAAAAGTAGTCGAAATTTGGTAGTAGTGGTATAAGTAGATCATCATTATTATTACCATGATATTTGTCTTCAGACATTTTCCAATATACACGCAATTGCGCAATTTCATAAAAAATAAAACTTGCCACAATTAGAAGTGATAATCAAATTCCCACACTACATTGCTTGCTAATCTTTTCACACCGAAATCACGCATGTCACAAGTGTGATTGTCTCGAGTCATTTTTAAGATCATATCCTGCATGTGAACCTGCAAGCCCCTGCAAGTTCCCATTTATTGCTTATTATTTCCATACCAAACCACCCTTCATCAAAACAATAAATTGCTTCGGCGTTTAATCGCTAAATGTCATTAAGGATATCTTTACCAGGATCATCACCGCTTTTTGTGAACACCACGCTCTCCACGATGTCCGGGTCCGTGATTATGGCGCAGTGGGGAAGTGAAACTGTGATGGGCTTCTTGAACGACAGCCCGGCCGGGGTACAGTGGATGCCAAAGTTGACCATCATCTCCCCATGCTGTAAGATCAGGTCCCCAGGAGGCTTTGTTAGAACCTGAAGGGAGATCTCGTGCGTGGATCCTTCTTCCAGCGCCCCGGGTGGAATGGAGAGTGTGACGTCATAGTGATCAACGCGCATCTGACCGCCGTGATGGTTAAAGGTGCCTCTTGCTGTGTTAAGAGATGACACAAGTGTAGAACCAGAGAGCGTGCGTAATTAGTAAATAAGGTATTAACTAATTTATCATATTCCTCCTTGTGTGCCTTCTCTTATCTTAACGATAAAATTGGTAGTTTAAATGAGTTGTTGTGTATTCTTTATTCCTATTATAGTATATCATAATAGTATCCATATTATAAATGTAACTACTAGTACTACAATATACTAATGAACAATGCAATTCGTAACCTTGTCAACTGAATGTTACGGTAACCACAATACGATCTACAGTTCGCTGGTCATGCCGTATTAACCTTCATTCATTAGTAGTTGCCCAACGAAAAGATGGAATGAGTTTGGTTCAGTGATACTGTTTATACAGACATGTCAGGAAAAAAAGGAAATCCTACTAACAGTCTTCTGTTTAAAGCGGGGCCGCTTGTATTCAGACAAAGCGGGATTATGAATAATTCAAGACCCTGGCCGGTGTTCACTGCGCGCAGCTTTGCTGCACAAGTGATCAAAGGACATTCACCTTAATAGTGACTAGACCTTATTTACGCAATCTGGAAATATATCCCACATGGCGGGTGATTTTAAATGTTGATATGTTCATGATATTAATGTGGTAAATTAACATGTGCATACACAAATAAAAGAGTCATCCGACGTGTGGTAAATTAGTAGTGAAAGAATGAATCATATCAAAATTCATAACATGTTTTACTTTTAAAAGCTTCAAAATATTCACTCACAATAACGCATGTACTGTATGTATGTGATAGCCGTTGTATGTGTGGCACATCCGATCGTAAGATCAAACATACATATATATAACACAATGATGTAAGCTGACATGATCGAGAAACGTTCGGATATAAAGCACTGCAATTTGGAGCCCTGATGGTCCATACGGTCTGAAACGAGAACAGGGCTAAACGGCCTGCAGCATAACCTTCATACACACCGTGCCAATGAATCTCGGAAACTTGAGACAATTGTTCACATCGCACTTTAAAGAAGTTTGCCTGACTTAATTACTTGTTTCTTTACACAGTTTGGCTTTAATATATATATAATAACCCTATTACTGAAATGGAGCATTCGTCAAGCATTATAATGTTCTATGTTTATGATGATTGACGCGGACAGTGCCTGGAATATGGGACTAACACTATATAAGTCATTATTGTTTGTATATATTCCTCTTTCCAACTCTCGTTCTTTGTTGAATATGATTTCCAGTTAGATATGCTTTTTGCTTTTTGGACAAAGGATTTGTTTATGGATTGAAATCATAGGTTAATAGCGTGGAAAATAGCTACCTTCGAAATTCCGAATATCGGTTCCAGAAGAATATCTGTGAGTGATATAATAAGGAAACGTATAAGGTAGTGAATAGCCTTTAACAATGGTACATACATTTACAATATTTTTATTTCAGGGAAGCTGATATTATGAGATCCTATACATTGAAACATTATTTTATCTCAGAATAATCATTGTGCAATCTAATATACAACGTCTAAATTTAGATCACAAGTTATCATGAATTGAACAAACACATGTTTATTACACTCAAATAGATAAATTACCTGAAAGTTTATAATCAATCCAAATATTGAATTCAAGACATGTCTGAATTTCAACAGCAATTATAATTAAACTTAGTAGTTCGTATATAACAAGTAATGAATAACACGTATCATGAATTGAACAAACACATGTTTATTACACTCAAATAGAGATAAATTACCTGAAAGTTTATAATCAATCCAAATATTGAATTCAAGACATGTCTGAATTTCAACAGCAATTATAATTAAACTTAGTAGTTCGTATATAACAAGTAACATATTGTAATATATTACATATTGTAAGTACCAATACAAAATTAATGAAACCCAAAGATACAAACCTCTCGTCTGCCTTGTCATGGCTCATATCTGCTTCTTTCCGAAGAAAATGGTAGACATCAAAGTAATTGTTCTGCGATGCGTGATGAAGGGCTGTGCGACCATCATCATCCTTTAGCTTTACGTCGCCTCCTTGACAAACAAGATACTCTACAACCTCAAGCTGTCCCTCTAATGATGCGATATGCAATGCAGTCATTCCAGCTGTGACGGGACAGTTTACATGGGCGCCTTCTGAGACAAGGATTTTAACAACTTCAAGTTGACCTTTCCGTGAAGCCTCAAACAAAGCCTTCGTGGATTCACTTGGTTTCTCTGATTTGACAGAACCAGCCCCTCTCCTTGCGATGAGCTTCGCCACATCCGGAAGTCCTCGCAACAATCCATAATGTAGTGGTGTGTTTCCAATTGTATCAAGAGCAAACAACTCAGAACCCTGTTTCATTAGGTGCTCTACTGTATCATGATTCCCTGCCCCTGCTGCATGATGTAGGGCTGTCCGTCCCTTTCCGTCTTTCTCATGTACATTACATCCGCTGCCTAGCAAGAGCGACACAACTTCTGAATAGCCTTTCGACGACGATATGTGTAAGGCGGTCATTCCATCATGGTCCTGTTTTCTCACGTCGATTACTCCACACAAGTACTTGATTGTAGCCAGATCACCATGTCGTGCAGCATGATGAAGGGCATTTTCTCCGTGATTATCGACATTGTTGACATCGGCTCCGATGCTCACTAGATACTTGACGGTCTCCGGGTGACCAATCTTGCATGCCCAGTGAAGAGGTGAAAGTCCCTCTTTTCCCCCTCGTATCCGGAAATCAGCTCCCTGGCTTATCAAGTATTTTACTATATCAAATCGGTCATACGTCGATCCTTTGTGAGGATCAGTGGTTCCGTCACTTTCCTCTTCGCCGCTATAATTCATCAGATATTCAATAATGGGCTGGTCTGTATCTATATTGTGTGCTTCTATACCAGCCCGAAGAGTGCTCACATCTCTTGCTGTTTCTAAATGAACCCTAGATACTGCTAAATGTAGAGCTATCAATCCGTTCTTACTACATTTGTTAATATCAGCACCTTGACTTAGAAGATATTTCACTATATCTAAACGACCAAACATTGATGCCAAGTGCATGGCCGTGCATTCTGCATTATCTGCTTGGTTCACATCAACTCCCTGACTGGTCAAATATTTCGTTGTATCAATCTGTCTACAACCCGATGCCTCTTGTAAGGCTGTTTGTCCATATACACCTCCCTTGTTCACTTCAGCTCCTTGACTTATCAGATATTTCACTGTTTCGGAATGACCATTTTGCGAGGCTATGTGTAGGGCTGTCCATCCATCGTTTTCTCCCTTGTTCACATCAGCCCCTTGACTTATCAGATATTTCACTGTTTCGGTATGTCCAATTTGCGAGGCTATGTACAGGGCTGTCCATCCATCATTGTGTTCCTTGTTCACATCAGCCCCTTCACTTATCAGATATTTCACTGTTTCGGAATGACCATTTTGCGAGGCTTTGTGTAGGGCTGTCCGTCCATCGTTTTCTTCCTTGTTCACATCTGCCCCTTGACTTATCAGATATTTCACTGTTTCAGTATAACCGTTTTGCGACGCTATGTGTAGGGCTGTCCTTCCATTATTGTTTTCCTTCTTCACATCAGCCCCTTGACTTATCAGATATTTCACTGTTTCGGTATGTCCATTTTGCGAGGCTATGTATAGGGCTGTCCATCCATCATTGTGTTCCTTGTTCACATCAGCCCCTTCACTTATCAGATATTTCACTATATCGGTATGACCATTTTGCGACGCTGAGTGTAGAGCTGTCCGTCCATCATTTTCTCCCTTGTTCACATCAGCCCATTGACTTATCAGATATTTCACTGTTTCAGTATGACCGTTTTGCGACGCTATGTGTAGGGCTGTCCTTCCATTATTGTTTTCCTTCTTCACATCAGCCCCTTGACTTAAAAGATATTTCACTATATCGGTATGACCACTTTGCGACGCTAAGTGTAATGCTGTCCATTCACGATTTTCTCCCTTGTTCACATCAGCCCCTTGACTTATCAGATATTTCACTGTTTCGGAATGACCGTTTTCCGACGCTAGGTGTAGGGCTGTCCATCCATCATTGTGTTCCTTGTTCACATCTGCCCCTTGACTTATCAGATATTTTACTGTTTCGGTATGACCATTTTGCGACGCTATGTTTAGGGCTGTCCATCCATCGTTGTGTTCCTTGTTCACATATGCCCCTTGACTTATCAGATATTTCACTGTTTCGGTATGACCATTTCGCGACGCTATGTGTAGGGCTGTCCTTCCATTATTGTTTTCCTTCTTCACATCAGCCCCTTGACTTATCAGATATTTCACTGTTTCGGTATGTCCATTTTGCGAGGCTATGTATAGGGCTGTCCATCCATCATTGTGTTCCTTGTTCACATCAGCCCCTTCACTTATCAGATATTTCACTATATCGGTATGACCATTTTGCGACGCTGAGTGTAGAGCTGTCCGTCCATCATTTTCTCCCTTGTTCACATCAGCCCCTTCACTTAACAGATATTTCACAGTTTCGGTATGACCGTTTTGCGACGCTATGTGTAGGGCTGTCCTTCCATTATTGTTTTCCTTCTTCACATCAGCCCCTTGACTTAACAGATATTTCACTATATCGGTATGACCACTTTGCGACGTTAAGTGTAATGCTGTCCATTCACGATTTTCTCCCTTGTTCACATCAGCCCCTTGACTTATCAGATATTTCACTGTTTCGGTATGACCGTTTTGCGACGCTATGTGTAGGACTGTCCATCCATCATTGTGTCCCTTGTTCACATCAGCCCCTTGACTTATCAGATATTTCACTGTTTCGGTATGACCATTTTGCGACGCTATGTGTAGGGCTGTCCATCCATCATTGTGTACCTTGTTCAAATCTGCCCCTTGACTTATCAGATATTTCACTGTTTCGGTATGACCATTTTGCGACGCTATGAAGAGGGCTGTCCTTCCTTCCTTTCCTCCCTCGTTCACATCAGCTCCTTGACTTATCAGATATTTCACTGTTTCGGAATGACCATTTTGCGAGGCTATGTGTAGGGCTGTCCATCCATCGTTTTCTCCCTTGTTCACATCAGCCCCTTGACTTATCAGATATTTCACTGTTTCGGTATGTCCAATTTGCGAGGCTATGTACAGGGCTGTCCATCCATCATTGTGTTCCTTGTTCACATCAGCCCCTTCACTTATCAGATATTTCACTGTTTCGGAATGACCATTTTGCGAGGCTTTGTGTAGGGCTGTCCGTCCATCGTTTTCTTCCTTGTTCACATCTGCCCCTTGACTTATCAGATATTTCACTGTTTCAGTATAACCGTTTTGCGACGCTATGTGTAGGGCTGTCCTTCCATTATTGTTTTCCTTCTTCACATCAGCCCCTTGACTTATCAGATATTTCACTGTTTCGGTATGTCCATTTTGCGAGGCTATGTATAGGGCTGTCCATCCATCATTGTGTTCCTTGTTCACATCAGCCCCTTCACTTATCAGATATTTCACTATATCGGTATGACCATTTTGCGACGCTGAGTGTAGAGCTGTCCGTCCATCATTTTCTCCCTTGTTCACATCAGCCCATTGACTTATCAGATATTTCACTGTTTCAGTATGACCGTTTTGCGACGCTATGTGTAGGGCTGTCCTTCCATTATTGTTTTCCTTCTTCACATCAGCCCCTTGACTTAAAAGATATTTCACTATATCGGTATGACCACTTTGCGACGCTAAGTGTAATGCTGTCCATTCACGATTTTCTCCCTTGTTCACATCAGCCCCTTGACTTATCAGATATTTCACTGTTTCGGAATGACCGTTTTGCGACGCTGAGTGTAGGGCTGTCCATCCATCATTGTGTTCCTTGTTCACATCTGCCCCTTGACTTATCAGATATTTTACTGTTTCGGTATGACCATTTTGCGACGCTATGTGTAGGGCTGTCCTTCCATTATTGTTTTCCTTCTTCACATCAGCCCCTTGACTTATCAGATATTTCACTGTTTCGGAATGACCATTTTGCGAGGCTATGTGTAGGGCTGTCCATCCATCGTTTTCTCCCTTGTTCACATCAGCCCCTTGACTTATCAGATATTTCACTGTTTCGGTATGTCCAATTTGCGAGGCTATGTACAGGGCTGTCCATCCATCATTGTGTTCCTTGTTCACATCAGCCCCTTCACTTATCAGATATTTCACTGTTTCAGTATAACCGTTTTGCGACGCTATGTGTAGGGCTGTCCATCCATCGTTGTGTTCCTTGTTCACATATGCCCCTTGACTTATCAGATATTTCACTGTTTCGGTATGACCATTTCGCGACGCTATGTGTAGGGCTGTCCTTCCATTATTGTTTTCCTTCTTCACATCAGCCCCTTGACTTATCAGATATTTCACTGTTTCGGTATGTCCATTTTGCGAGGCTATGTATAGGGCTGTCCATCCATCATTGTGTTCCTTGTTCACATCAGCCCCTTCACTTATCAGATATTTCACTATATCGGTATGACCATTTTGCGACGCTGAGTGTAGAGCTGTCCGTCCATCATTTTCTCCCTTGTTCACATCAGCCCCTTCACTTAACAGATATTTCACAGTTTCGGTATGACCGTTTTGCGACGCTATGTGTAGGGCTGTCCTTCCATTATTGTTTTCCTTCTTCACATCAGCCCCTTGACTTAACAGATATTTCACTATATCGATATGACCACTTTGCGACGCTATGAAGAGGGCTGTCCTTCCTTCCTTTCCTCCCTCGTTCACATCAGCCCCTTGACTTATCAGATATTTCACTGTTTCGGTATGACCATTTTGCGACGCTATGAAGAGGGCTGTCCTTCCTTCCTTTCCTCCCTCGTTCACATCAGCCCCTTGACTTATCAGATATTTCACTGTTTCGGTATGACCATTTTGCGACGCTATGTGTAGGGCTGTCCATCCATCATTTTCTTCCTTGTTCACATCTGCCCCTTGACTTATCAGATATTTCACTGTTTCGGTATGACCATTTTGCGACGCTATGAAGAGGGCTGTCCTTCCTTCCTTTCCTCCCTCGTTCACATCAGCCCCTTTACTTATCAGATATTTCACTGTTTCGGTATGACCATTTTGCAACGCTATGTTTAGGGCTGTCCATCCATCGTTGTGTTCCTTATTCACATCTGCCCCTTGACTTATCAGATATTTCACTGTTTCGGTATGACCATTTTGCGACGCTATGAAGAGGGCTGTCCTTCCTTCCTTTCCTCCCTCGTTCACATCAGCCCCTTGACTTATCAGATATTTCACTGTTTCGGTATGACCATTTTGCGACGCTATGTGTAGGACTGTCCATCCATCATTGTGTCCCTTGTTCACATCAGCCCCTTGACTTATCAGATATTTCACTGTTTCGGTATGACCATTTTGCAACGCTATGTTTAGGGCTGTCCATCCATCGTTGTGTTCCTTATTCACATCTGCCCCTTGACTTATCAGATATTTCACTGTTTCGTTCTGACCATTTTGCGACGCTATGTGTAGGACTGTCCATCCATCATTGTGTTCCTTGTTCAAATCTGCCCCTTGACTTATCAGATATTTCACTGTTTCGGTATGACCATTTTGCAACGCTATGTTTAGGGCTGTCCATCCATCGTTGTGTTCCTTATTCACATCTGCCCCTTGACTTATCAGATATTTCACTGTTTCGGTATGACCGTTTTGCGACGCTATGTGTAGGGCTGTCCATCCATCATTGTGTTCCTTGTTCAAATCTGCCCCTTGACTTATCAGATATTTCACTGTTTCGGTATGACCATTTTGCGACGCTATGAAGAGGGCTGTCCTTCCTTCCTTTCCTCCCTCGTTCACATCAGCCCCTTGACTTATCAGATATTTCACTGTTTCGGTATGACCGTTTTGCGACGCTATGTGTAGGGCTGTCCATCCATTATTGTTTTCCTTCTTCACATCAGCCCCTTGACTTATCAGATATTTCACTGTTTCGGTATGTCCATTTTGCGAGGCTATGTATAGGGCTGTCCATCCATCATTGTGTTCCTTGTTCACATCAGCCCCTTCACTTATCAGATATTTCACTATATCGGTATGACCATTTTGCGACGCTGAGTGTAGAGCTGTCCGTCCATCATTTTCTCCCTTGTTCACATCAGCCCCTTCACTTAACAGATATTTCACAGTTTCGGTATGACCGTTTTGCGACGCTATGTGTAGGGCTGTCCTTCCATTATTGTTTTCCTTCTTCACATCAGCCCCTTGACTTAACAGATATTTCACTATATCGGTATGACCACTTTGCGACGTTAAGTGTAATGCTGTCCATTCACGATTTTCTCCCTTGTTCACATCAGCCCCTTGACTTATCAGATATTTCACTGTTTCGGTATGTCCATTTTGCGAGGCTATGTATAGGGCTGTCCATCCATCATTGTGTTCCTTGTTCACATCAGCCCCTTCACTTATCAGATATTTCACTATATCGGTATGACCATTTTGCGACGCTGAGTGTAGAGCTGTCCGTCCATCATTTTCTCCCTTGTTCACATCAGCCCCTTCACTTAACAGATATTTCACAGTTTCGGTATGACCGTTTTGCGACGCTATGTGTAGGGCTGTCCTTCCATTATTGTTTTCCTTCTTCACATCAGCCCCTTGACTTAACAGATATTTCACTATATCGGTATGACCACTTTGCGACGTTAAGTGTAATGCTGTCCATTCACGATTTTCTCCCTTGTTCACATCAGCCCCTTGACTTATCAGATATTTCACTGTTTCGGTATGACCATTTTGCGACGCCATGTGTAGGGCTGTCCATCCATCATTGTGTTCCTTGTTCAAATCTGCCCCTTGACTTATCAGATATTTCACTGTTTCGGTATGACCATTTTGCGACGCTATGTGTAGGGCTGTCCATCCATCATTGTGTTCCTTGTTCAAATCTGCCCCTTGACTTATCAGATATTTCACTGTTTCGGTATGACCATTTTGCAACGCTATGTTTAGGGCTGTCCATCCATCGTTGTGCTCCTTATTCACATCTGCCCCTTGACTTATCAGATATTTCACTGTTTCGGTATGACCGTTTTGCGACGCTATGTGTAGGGCTGTCCATCCATCATTGTGTTCCTTGTTCAAATCTGCCCCTTGACTTATCAGATATTTCACTGTTTCGGTATGACCATTTTGCGACGCTATGAAGAGGGCTGTCCTTCCTTCCTTTCCTCCCTCGTTCACATCAGCCCCTTGACTTATCAGATATTTCACTGTTTCGGTATGACCGTTTTGCGACGCTATGTGTAGGGCTGTCCATCCATTATTGTTTTCCTTCTTCACATCAGCCCCTTGACTTATCAGATATTTCACTGTTTCGGTATGTCCATTTTGCGAGGCTATGTATAGGGCTGTCCATCCATCATTGTGTTCCTTGTTCACATCAGCCCCTTCACTTATCAGATATTTCACTATATCGGTATGACCATTTTGCGACGCTGAGTGTAGAGCTGTCCGTCCATCATTTTCTCCCTTGTTCACATCAGCCCCTTCACTTAACAGATATTTCACAGTTTCGGTATGACCGTTTTGCGACGCTATGTGTAGGGCTGTCCTTCCATTATTGTTTTCCTTCTTCACATCAGCCCCTTGACTTAACAGATATTTCACTATATCGGTATGACCACTTTGCGACGTTAAGTGTAATGCTGTCCATTCACGATTTTCTCCCTTGTTCACATCAGCCCCTTGACTTATCAGATATTTCACTGTTTCGGTATGTCCATTTTGCGAGGCTATGTATAGAGCTGTCCATCCATCATTGTGTTCCTTGTTCACATCAGCCCCTTCACTTATCAGATATTTCACTATATCGGTATGACCATTTTGCGACGCTGAGTGTAGAGCTGTCCGTCCATCATTTTCTCCCTTGTTCACATCAGCCCCTTCACTTAACAGATATTTCACAGTTTCGGTATGACCGTTTTGCGACGCTATGTGTAGGGCTGTCCTTCCATTATTGTTTTCCTTCTTCACATCAGCCCCTTGACTTAACAGATATTTCACTATATCGGTATGACCACTTTGCGACGTTAAGTGTAATGCTGTCCATTCACGATTTTCTCCCTTGTTCACATCAGCCCCTTGACTTATCAGATATTTCACTGTTTCGGTATGACCATTTTGCGACGCCATGTGTAGGGCTGTCCATCCATCATTGTGTTCCTTGTTCAAATCTGCCCCTTGACTTATCAGATATTTCACTGTTTCGGTATGACCATTTTGCGACGCTATGTGTAGGGCTGTCCATCCATCATTGTGTTCCTTGTTCAAATCTGCCCCTTGACTTATCAGATATTTCACTGTTTCGGTATGACCATTTTGCAACGCTATGTTTAGGGCTGTCCATCCATCGTTGTGCTCCTTATTCACATCTGCCCCTTGACTTATCAGATATTTCACTGTTTCGGTATGACCGTTTTGCGACGCTATGTGTAGGGCTGTCCATCCATCATTGTGTTCCTTGTTCAAATCTGCCCCTTGACTTATCAGATATTTCACTGTTTCGGTATGACCATTTTGCGACGCTATGAAGAGGGCTGTCCTTCCTTCCTTTCCTCCCTCGTTCACATCAGCCCCTTGACTTATCAGATATTTCACTGTTTCGGTATGACCGTTTTGCGACGCTATGTGTAGGGCTGTCCATCCATCATTGTGTTCCTTGTTCAAATCTGCCCCTTGACTTATTAGATATTTCACTGTTTCGGTATGACCATTTTGCGACGCTATGAAGAGGGCTGTCCTTCCTTCCTTTCCTCCCTCGTTCACATCAGCCCCTTGACTTATCAGATATTTCACTGTTTCGGTATGACCATTTTGCGACGCTATGTGTAGGGCTGTCCTTCCATTATTGTTTTCCTTCTTCACATCAGCCCCTTGACTTAACAGATATTTCACTATATCGGTATGACCACTTTGCGACGTTAAGTGTAATGCTGTCCATTCACGATTTTCTCCCTTGTTCACATCAGCCCCTTGACTTATCAGATATTTCACTGTTTCGGTATGACCATTTTGCGACGCTATGTGTAGGGCTGTCCATCCATCATTGTGTTCCTTGTTCAAATCTGCCCCTTGACTTATCAGATATTTCACTGTTTCGGTATGACCATTTTGCAACGCTATGTTTAGGGCTGTCCATCCATCGTTGTGCTCCTTATTCACATCTGCCCCTTGACTTATCAGATATTTCACTGTTTCGGTATGACCGTTTTGCGACGCTATGTGTAGGGCTGTCCATCCATCATTGTGTTCCTTGTTCAAATCTGCCCCTTGACTTATCAGATATTTCACTGTTTCGGTATGACCATTTTGCGACGCTATGAAGAGGGCTGTCCTTCCTTCCTTTCCTCCCTCGTTCACATCAGCCCCTTGACTTATCAGATATTTCACTGTTTCGGTATGACCGTTTTGCGACGCTATGTGTAGGGCTGTCCATCCATCATTGTGTTCCTTGTTCAAATCTGCCCCTTGACTTATTAGATATTTCACTGTTTCGGTATGACCATTTTGCGACGCTATGAAGAGGGCTGTCCTTCCTTCCTTTCCTCCCTCGTTCACATCAGCCCCTTGACTTTTCAGATATTTCACTGTTTCGGTATGACCATTTTGCGACGCTATGTGTAGGGCTGTCCATCCATCATTTTCTTCCTTGTTCACATCTGCCCCTTGACTTAACAGATATCGCACTGTTTTGATGAGACCCATTTGCGACGCAATGAAGAGGGCTGTTCTTCCATCCTTTCCTCCCTCGTTCACATCAGCCCCTTGACTTATCAGATATTTCACTGTTTCGGTATGACCGTTTTGCGACGCTATGTGTAGGGCTGTCCATCCATCATTGTGTTCCTTGTTCAAATCTGCCCCTTGACTTATTAGATATTTCACTGTTTCGGTATGACCATTTTGCGACGCTATGAAGAGGGCTGTCCTTCCTTCCTTTCCTCCCTCGTTCACATCAGCCCCTTGACTTAACAGATATTTCACTATATCGGTATGACCACTTTGCGACGTTAAGTGTAATGCTGTCCATTCACGATTTTCTCCCTTGTTCACATCAGCCCCTTGACTTATCAGATATTTCACTGTTTCGGTATGACCATTTTGCGACGCTATGTGTAGGGCTGTCCATCCATCATTGTGTTCCTTGTTCAAATCTGCCCCTTGACTTATCAGATATTTCACTGTTTCGGTATGACCATTTTGCAACGCTATGTTTAGGGCTGTCCATCCATCGTTGTGCTCCTTATTCACATCTGCCCCTTGACTTATCAGATATTTCACTGTTTCGGTATGACCGTTTTGCGACGCTATGTGTAGGGCTGTCCATCCATCATTGTGTTCCTTGTTCAAATCTGCCCCTTGACTTATCAGATATTTCACTGTTTCGGTATGACCATTTTGCGACGCTATGAAGAGGGCTGTCCTTCCTTCCTTTCCTCCCTCGTTCACATCAGCCCCTTGACTTATCAGATATTTCACTGTTTCGGTATGACCGTTTTGCGACGCTATGTGTAGGGCTGTCCATCCATCATTGTGTTCCTTGTTCAAATCTGCCCCTTGACTTATTAGATATTTCACTGTTTCGGTATGACCATTTTGCGACGCTATGAAGAGGGCTGTCCTTCCTTCCTTTCCTCCCTCGTTCACATCAGCCCCTTGACTTATCAGATATTTCACTGTTTCGGTATGACCATTTTGCGACGCTATGTGTAGGGCTGTCCATCCATCATTTTCTTCCTTGTTCACATCTGCCCCTTGACTTAACAGATATCGCACTGTTTTGATGAGACCCATTTGCGACGCAATGAAGAGGGCTGTTCTTCCATCCTTTCCTCCCTCGTTCACATCAGTTCCTTGACTTATCAGATATTTAACTGTATCGAGATTACCATTCTGCGACGCTTTGTGCAGTGCTGCCCATCTATTATTGTCTCCCTTGTTGTCCACATGACTATCTTGACACACCAGTTCCTTCACTCTAGCAATACTTTCAATCGTTGATAATATACTCGGAACTGTACCCCCTGCGTTATGTATTGTGTTGGCATAAGTTTCTTGACTTGCCCGATATTTCACTCTTTTCAGATTGGACGATTCATGTGTATGTGACATTTCATTAAAATTGTCCTTGATAGTAACATTGGCAAATGTATCTATTCGATACGTTGGTGTTTTTGCTATAACCGTTGCCGCTGGTACACCTTTTAGGCCACCTACCCTTTTAATAAGCTTATTTACCATTGTATTTATATAGTTCACCGAATCAATATTATCAAGTCAGTAATAAGATACAATTCAATTGCTTATGAAGGGTGCTAAATAACGCTTCTGGAATTCACTAACGTCATTCTGATATCCTGGCCTACAGCGATACCCTATCAAAAACAAGTATATTCGGAAATTACTCGCGAGACTAGACACTCAATCAAGAAATATTTCATATACTTCCTCCTTTGAAATGACAGGTGACGTCGTTCAAGTCGTCCTGTAATTACCTTCGCACTGTAATAATATTTATTTCCTATCCTTAGTGCGATGATTTATCTCGTATTTATCTTATAATGCATTATACATAATACATGTAGAGATGAAGTCTTGTGTGACCATATTCATCTTATATGGATTTTAATCCAGAGGGTATGTGTGCTCCGCATGAAGAGTTCAGTATATTGTTATAAAGAATTATGTGGCACTCATACATAATAATGCACTTATAATGACACCAGTCATCTTGAAATGTAAATATCGGATTCCAAGATCCCACGTCTATGAAATATTCTGGACTCACTAAGACAATGCCACGATAATGCTTGTTATGCTTGTTAATGGCAGGTATGTTTCTCCAGAACAAAATGTATCCTTCGAGAAATATCGTCCACGTTCAATGTGTATGATGCCGCAGATCATTCCATTCAAGAGGAATCCAGTATACACACGGAAGAACATCACGTCATGATGCTTAGTTCGCATTCTTCCGTCGTTGTTCAATACATCACCAAGGTGAGAATCTTTTTAATCGTGTATCTTGGTTTTTATAGCGATCCTTTCGTGTCGCTCCAAGCAGTTTTTAAATGGAAGGTCTAACTCCTGTTGCAATGTAGTTCTCTACATAGACACTCTTAGGAAACCGCCCTCAACATCGGTACAACCCTTTAATTGGAAAGGAGGAAATTTCAGTTTCAACAATGTCCAATTGGTAACATTTGGTTAAAGGGGTAGTACAGTTTTGGTAAGGCTGAACGTTAGTAACCAAAACCTGCACAGTAACATTACAAACTAATAATTATAATTCCACCATGCTCGAAAGGTATACAAAATTACAAACGACTAAGTAAAAAGCCTGTTATCATTCAAAAAGAGCCATTAAAACACAAGAGGGCGCTCTCTAAAAAAGCATTGGTTTCATCAACCATTTTCATACAAAATTATGCATGTGATGTTTGTTGAAATGATGATTAAATAGAGAGATCATCAACAACTATTTATAAACCGCTTTTGAAAAATTTCGAAAAAGTGTAAGCATTTCTTTTCTGTTATTAAAAATCATCGCATACATGTGGGGCTCAAATTTATTACCATCGGATATATTTATTGATAATTCAGCCATTTCTGAACAGATTTGGACCAAATAAAGTTTATTCTGGCATTAAAATTGCATGTTCTTTCAAAAGCGACACTAAGTTTTTCATCACCTCATAGAGAAATTGTGTTGTGTAGCGCCCTCCACACCAAAACTGAACTACCCCTTTTTAACCTAATCAAAATTGTTAGACGGAACATATACTTCTTGACAGATTAGTTCGTTTAGCTAGTAACACATTTAATCTAACACGGTATACAGCGAGTGATTGAACGCTGAAATATAAATCTTTTTCTTACTCTTTCCATTTCCCTTTTCTTCTAGAATTTCCGAGATACCGAATGTGCTATAATACCTTTTTGCTACCACTCCCTGGGTCTCTTCTCATAGTAGTAATCATTGGTATTTTACAGTCATATAGTTAGGGGTTTTCCAGCGGGGGTGCCGGGTAGGCCTTGCATTCGAGGGGACATTGTTTTGACGTGACAGGCAAACAAAGATCAAAATCTTATCTGCCCCAAAATGTTATACATTATGTGATTCTTTCCCCAAATGTGACATTATTTCGTACTATTAACAGTCAGGCCCACTTGCGCTTTAGCGCTATTCTTTAAAATAGCGGGAAAGCGCTATTCCTGAACCCCGTCCATTATGAATCATGACGTCATACTTAGCTTTGCGTGTTGTGTGAATGGGGGAATTCACACTTATGAATTGTTAAATTAATTTTAGCCAATGTTCTGGATAGATCATCCTAATATTTCATTCGTACCATCAATGATAATTGATCTGCAGATTTGCATTTTTTCTCAATGTTCTATCCAGAACATTTGAAGAAAATAACGTTGGAAATCGTAACTTTGATTTCAGATTTAAAATTGTTGACGGTTTGACTTTGACAAAGTCTTTAAGGACAGCCGTTTACTTTAAACCGATCGATACAGCGAGCCCGCGGAGGCAGCTAGCTAGCGCAGCGAGCGTTCGGCCCGATGCCGACCCTGCCCCGGTAGCTAGGTAGTGGCGAGCGCTCTATGCATGCCATACGGGTATAAACTATACGCGTGTGAACTATACGGGTAGTATACTCCCATATACCAAGTAGGTATATTATACCTCCTTGCATAAATACAGTAGCGTGTGTGCATGTGCATGCCGAGCAGTGCAGTGCAATGCCGCAGACATATATTTCACTCTGCATGAACAAAATGTATCGAATCATGCTGATGTTGCTAATCTGAATATCTGCCTCTCACTATTCGTTAAAGTATTTCTCCCCCTCTCTCTCCTTTCTATTTTAGTTTCTACCCACCTCTTGCGTGCTTCCTGTTCTATCATATAAGCGTCTTTCTCCTTTCTCTCAAGATCATCTACCTTATCTCTCCCCCTTTCTCTCACCCACCAAACTGTGATCATCGAGCAGTTTGTGTATACATGGACCGTATGGTCCCTGGTGTATCGTATCATTATAGGTCTAGATGCATATTGTGTGAATAGGGCAAACGGGTAATCAAAATGCTTGTTGGTCGGCATGGTCAAATCTATTGTTTTGGGTGAAATAGGCTATACACATGGTCCTGTCTGTGTACAACCAGCATGATCAGAGTTAGCACTTTTACCACTTGAACATGACTTGTTTGTCAGTTGGTAGGAGCATGACCTTCTAGTAGGAGAATGTTTTGTCATGAGTATGTGGAATTTTGCCCCTCACCACTAAGCAAGCTGCTGTTATTATAGTTGTTTTAATTCAGACGGTGAATGGAACAAGTGGTTAGTGTTATATTATATGAACTGTTAACTTACGAGGTACAAACTGTATCATAGTGTGAACTGTGAAGACCTCTGGGAAATGTTTTCATCACTCTACATATTCTTTGATTGTTGGCCGGACTGCCGAGGATAAGAGACACTCATCTGATACACTCATCTGAAGGTACGTATATCATGGTTAAATTATCTCCCCATTTTGAGTGTTGCATTTGTGTATTTTGTTGAATTTACTAGGGAGTGAGAGGGCTCAACCGCTGATACGAGGACAGCAAGATACGCCTGCCGCGCGCGAGTGGGCACACACTGCAAATATGTGTAAAACGGCTGTCCAAAATTCTATTTTTGTTCGATCACCGATATTATCGCATGTCACAATCGCTAGCTGATCACCACAATGTATGCGCCATCTAGCGACGCAGCGGAGAGAATAGCGGTATATCGACATTTTCAAAATAGCACTAAAGCGCAAGTGGGCCTGACTGATTAAGGCATGCTTTTGCTGGAATGTGGGGGGATTTTTGCCCCAAAATCACGGATTTCAATACCCCAGGGACGGTTGCAATCCCCTTAGCCCTCCCTCTCTCTCGTTAAGAAGCGCACATTGGGCATAGCGTAAACAAGATTTACTTTCGGAGCGCCTACATTCTATCACGTGTAATGAATATTCCATGTGCCCATCCTTATAGCAATCGCACATTCTTGTCCTAAGAATATTTATGATACATAATATAGCAAAACGAAATAAAGGGTATGTTACTGTACTTGAATTTGCCTATAATGTCTTTTCTTATTCACTCTCTCTCTTTCCCTCTCATTTATCTTTCTCTTTCCCCCATGTTTGAGATACCGAATGTGCTTTGTTTAATCCTACCTGATCTCGACGACTTCTACTATAGTAGTAACGGTACATCATCAGCTTGAGCCTCGTATTCATGTTAATCGCAAACATGTACTTTTGTAATTATTCTGCTTATCCGCTTGGAATGTATACTTGTTTTCTTTCTATTTCAATCTGGATTATCTTATGCAAAGCTACATGTCCGTCTTTGGTATGATGTTGGAATAGCGAAAGATAACCATACAGCCACATCAGAAGTAAATCTGTCAGTGGTCCTGACACCCAGGATTGCGTAGTCCACTTGATGACCAAAGTCTAGAACATGCGATGTATATTCTCATTTAGAGTATCTGGTATCTGGAACTTTCTCCGTGAACATTGTAAAAACTGATTTTTATCCAGTTATTGATGTCAATTGGTTGATTAATCTTATGCTTTATAAACTGTAAAACATACATGTACACCGATTGATGTATCGCGTGTTGTGTAAAGTAGTGTATTGACACTCCCACAACTCAAAATAATGCATTTGGAACTGAGTCAGAATATATGCTCATAATTCTGCATTTATGACTGTTACAAATGTGATTAACTCCGCGAATCTTGTATATCACGGGAAAATAAATATGTTCTTTTCTTGAATCTTTCATCTGGTGTGGCGAACCGAGAAGCGATGCATACTTTGCTTTCATATGTAAATTAACGTGACTTTTGTCTGATTGTAATGCGGAGGCGTTACAATACCGTGATAGCACAAATTCACTGGTCCATGAATTGATTATTGGAAAAGAGTTTCAAACACATATTGTTATATTCAGTCAGTAAATTCTGAGGGAGCAGGGTATCATGGTATAGCAGCGCTTGGCAAATTAAAAACAGAATATTATTTGATTTGTGTATAAACTTACATTATACATATTTGTTTGTTAGATACATATTTGATTGTGTTTTTTTAAAGAAGTAATATTTAAGGTGAAATATTCTATCAACCGCCATTACTTTCTGTGCAAAAATTCTAGAAGATACGATAATAATTGTAATCAATAATCATTATCAACTTCTGTAATGACGATATTTCATTACAATTACCGGAATTATGAGTACTTCCTGAATCAAATTATCAAGCCTTCCCCCCTCCCCCCTCCCCATCAGTACGCCAGTGGTGTGTTGTGAATAATACACAGGGAACATGAAAGTGAATAGAAATAAGAACATGGAGATGAATTTGTCAAACGTGTTCATACTTTGCGTAATAAGTGACCATGCACATGTTGATTTTAAGGCGTTTCTAAGACAATTAAATGCACTATTTGAAACCGTTTTTGCAGTAGAATTAGTCACCAACTAGATTGACGTAGCATCCAAACGACGCGCCTCCCAAAGGATGGTAACATCTTTAAAGCATCATTTCTTCTTCTTCTTCTTCTTCTATAATCTTCAATGGGCTATAATGCAGCCTATCTCGAAGATGAACATAACTTGTGTACACGATATAAGGAGTGTGGGCCTAATCAAAATGTGTTGATTCATAGTGGTTTGTTACAAGATCTTTGAATTGATCAAGTGAGACTGCATTAAACACTGTGCTAGGAAGTTTATTCCATTCTGGTATAGTCCGTCGAGCGAATGCAAATTTGTCGATATTGCCCCTTGGACGGTATGTTTGGAAGCACATGTTGTGATTTTTCCTAGTTTTAGATGAGTTTATAGTGAAAAATGTATCTGGAGGAATTGCAACGAGGTTATTCATGATTCTATAAACCATGGTGAGTCTGCTCACAGCGCGCCTTGAAGATAGGCTGGGCCATTTTAGTTTGCTGATCATAACGGACACGCTGCTTGTTCTTCGATAATCAGCCGTGACATAACGAGCAGCTTGTCTTTGTATCCTCTCTAGTGTCTGGATTTCTGAGATTGTATGGGGATCCCAAACACTGCAACAATATTCCAAGTGAGGACGCACAAGAGACTTGTAAGCCGCCTCTCTAAAAGATTGTGGGAGGAACCTTGTATTTCGGCGGATGAAACCAAGCTGTTGGAAGGCTTTCTTAGAGATTGCCGAGATATGTGATGACCATTTAAAATCATTGGATAAGGTGCCTCCAATGTTTTTTCCTGACTCACAGATTTGAAGAAGGGAGTTATGGATGTAGTAATTGTAATTCACTGGAGATCGAGAAGGGCAGAACCTCATGACAATACATTTGCCAGGGTTGAATGACATCAGCCAGGTGTTTTCCCACTGCTGAAGTACATCAAGATCTTTCTGCAACATCCGAGCATCTGCGCTGCTGTTGATTTCACGATAAAGCATACAATCATCAGCGAATAGTCTGGTTGTTGATGAAGTTTGATCAGGCAAGTCATTTATAAAGAGAAGGAAGAGTGTAGGGCCCAAGACGGTACCCTGTGGAACACCTGATATAACAGGGGAGCCCTTGGATTTGACACCCTCCAAGACTACAGACTGTTCACGGTTGGAGAGGAAGTTCTGTATCCATATGAGATTATGGTCTTGGATACCATAATGTCTAAGTTTGAGGATCAGGCGGTTGTGCCTTCGAGAAATCTAGCATAATCATGTCGACTTGCTTCTTTTTCCTATAAGAATCAGCAAGGTCATGAGCTGCTAACAACAACTTTGTCTCACAAGAATATTTTCTTCTGAATCCATGCTGGCAAGGAGAGAGGATGGAATAGGTATCAAGATGTTTCATAATTGATGAAACCACGATATGTTCCAGGGTTTTACAAGCGATGCTAGTCAGGGAGATAGGACGATAGTTTTCAGCTTTCGTCTTATCACCTTTCCTGAAGACCGGGGCTATGTGGGCCTTCTTCCAGTCGTCAGGAAGGACACCAGTCTTTAATGACTGATTATAAATGTGTGTGAGGATAGGGCTAACTTCAGAGGCTGTCTCTTTCAGAAGAATGGTCGGGATATTGTCAGGACCAGATGATTGAGATGAGTCTAATCCCCTGAGGAGTTTTTCAACACCGTTGCCCTGAACTATTATATCCGCCATAGATGGGTACTTGGAAGGAAGATCGTTAGGCAGGGGGATGTCTGGTTCGGCGGTAAAGACAGATTTAAATTGAGAGCCCAAGATATCTGCCTTTTCTTGGCTGGACGATCTAAGACATCCTTTGTGGTAAAGTTGTTGGATACCTGTGGAATCTTGTCTGAGCCTTTTAACATATTGATAGAAGGCTTTAGGTTTATCTTCCAGGCTAGGGCCAATCTCCTCATTTAGATATTTCCATCTGGAAGATCGAAGAGATTTTTGAACTTGGGATCTAAGTTCCCTAAAAAGACTCCAATCCTCCTGAGACTGGCTTTTCCTAGCTCGATTATACACGCGATGCTTCTGTCTGATCTTGCACTTATATTCACGTGTAATATAGGGTATATTGAACCTAGTGCTACTCATCTTACTAGGAATATACTTTTCTTTCAAATAGAGTAATTTAGACTTTAGGGCTTCCCAATTCTGATTAACGGACAGAGTGTCAGGATCATTATTAAAATAGACATCAGAAAAAGACAGTAGCTCAGATCTGATCTTGTCAAAGTCAGCCTTCTTATAATTGTAGACTTTATGCGCTTGAGTTTTCTGGTGTTTAACAGAACCGTTAAGGTCAACCTGGATAATGGAGTCGTGATCACTAATCCCCGGAATAGGCTTGACAGAATCCACCAGCGTGTGATTACTGGTGAACAGAAGATCTATCATATTTTGTTGCCTTGTTGGAAAGTTAACAACTTGCTGGAGATTATGAGTACAAGCAATATCAAGAAGTAGGTTGCATGACTGTTCACTACTTTTATAGATTCTAGCAGAGCTAGGCTTGACTGAGTCAGACTCCCAATTGATGTCTGGCAAATTAAAATCGCCAGCGAGAATCTTGTATGCATCTGGAGGAAGTTTACTCATCGAAACCTCAAGACCAGGAAGACCGCGAGGGTCGTTGTGATGTGGGTTATAGAGAATGCTCCTAGATAGATATCCCTACATCCAGAGAACTTGATCTTGGCCCATAAAACTTCCCAGTCTGCATCGAGGTCAGGAAGAGGAATGGCTAACAGAGTTTTCCTTACAGCAATAAGGACACCCTCATGACTGTCTTTGCGATCTTTCCGCCAAATATCGTAAAGGTCGATGTGTGAGGGAAAGAGTTCAGAATTACTAATGGAATCATTTGCCCAAGTTTCAGTTCCAAATATAACAGGATTAACAGAATGAATGAGTTCAGTCAGCGATTCAATTTTACTTCTAAGGCCCTGAAAATGAATGACTACTGCCCTAATTTTACGGTTACAATGTTGCTTAGCCTTGTTGTTAGATGGAGGGAGCTTAGACTTAGCACCGCCACCAGTTGTAGGGGAAGACATAGCTAATGGCGTGAACACAGAAGATGCATCTTCCAGAGGAGAAAGAGGCGAGAAGCTGTTTGAACATTCAATTTCAGAAGAACTATTAAATAATGAAGATGCAAAATTTGGCATACCACATGTGTAACATATCCAACAAACATGCGATGTTGTAAAGCCTCATATGATGGTGTGTTCATATCCAGGCATTTCGCATGGTACCAAACATCACAGGAATCACAGCACACACCACGTTGGTTCCATCTTACAGATTTCTTGCAGAGGCCACATGGGAACTTCACAGGGCCTGGGTTTACTTGAACATCGCTAGATAATGATAAAGCTAGAAGGATGATGCATGATGTAAGCTTTGCTTTATCAATTTTCAATAGGTCATGTTTATAACTTGAAAGTTTCACTTTAGCATAACCATTAATTAATTTGGATTTAGTACACACAGAGCTCTTAAATGTGTCTGAAGAGATGATGGAAGGATCTTACTTGAGTTATGAAGATGGTCTTGGTGTTGAGTTTTATCTTGCCCTTGACCTTGACCTTGTATAAGTCTGGTGTTGGGGAGAAGGCTGGAAATGGCAGCAACAAAAATGAGCAGAATCACAGCAGGTGTGAAAGATACCATGGTGGACCGGTCAACAAACACATAAGCAGAAAAAAGAGTCCGTCAGGTCCTTGTATCGTTGCAAAATTATATCCAAAATAAAAATTCAAAATGGCCGACCTTCCCGCGTGAAGCCAGTGATGTGTCAGAATGCGCATGCGTCGAGCGTCTCAGATGGAGGGAGGCGAACTTGACTTCGAATGGAGTGCATGGGACTGTTGTATTCCAATTCACAGGATGACTCGCTAGGATCCAATTTTTGCGGCCGAAAATTTATAGTTTTTCTTACATCCAAAAATAAACAATTAGCTCTGATAGCATCACGGTGTATAAATCAACAAACTATTGCATTCATTTCAAAGAAAATTTAACGAAAAAGAGGTGAAATTTAAACAAAAAGACGGGCACTGCCCGGGGCACGTCCTCCTCGCACGCGCAACACAAAGTTGTCATTTTGATTATACTTTGACACTATTATATGAATATTCAATGATAATTCCACGAGAATACGGTTGAATCATGATTTTTTTAATCGTTTTTTATATTTACATTAAAGGGGTAGTTCAGTTTTGGTTGAGAGGGCGCTGCACAACACATTTTTGGTGAGGTATATTGAACAACTGAGTGTCGAATTTGAAAGAACATGCAATTGTAATGACAGAATAAACTTTATTTGTTCAAAATCTGTTAAGAAATGACTGAAATATCAATAAATATATCCGATCGTAATAAATTTGGGCCCCAAATTTATTCGATAATTTTTAAAAGAAATAAACAAAATGCTCATACTTTTACAAAAATGTTCAAAAGCGGTTTTTAAATAGTTGTTGTTGATCTCTATTACAACAAAACATCTCATGCATAATTTGGTATGAAAATGGTTTAAACCGATGCCTTTTTAGAGAGCGCCCTTTTGTGTTTTAATGGCACTTTTTTTAATGATAACAGGCTTTTTAGTTAGTCGTTTGTAATTTTGTATACCTTTCGAGCATGGTGGGGTTATAACTATTTGTTTGTAATGTTACTGTGCAGGTTTTGGTTACTAAAGTTTAGCCTTACCGACACTGTACTACCCTTTTAACAATCCTTCCACGTTCATATTGTTTCATTATTTAGGCTTTATTCGCTGTATGTATGCTACATCGCGAGGACCACTTTGATGATAAGTACAATATCATTCACGTAAAATATGATCTGTTAGATTTAAACACAAATACACACATCCAGGTTAGGTCAGGTCAGGTCAGATGATCTCTCTTGCTACCGGTAAACATGTAACCCGGTACAACCTGCCACATGGTCGACACCTTGGCGACTAAACCGAGGCCCTTCTCTGAAACAATGGCCCCAGCATGAGGAGGGGTTGCTGGACCTCATGTTAGAAGAAAGAACCAAAATCTGACTTAAGAGCTCCTTTAGATCCGACAGGAGACCAAGGAGCTCATTCAGCCTCTACCAATTCACCTTGCCAGTGCGGCAGAGTAGGCAATTATCCTTCATCAACATGGAAACGAGACATAGAAGAGGTCATACTGCCCAAGGCCAAAACGGGCCCAGCTCTACAGGTATTGGTAGAGCTAGGAAACCGGTGAATGGTGATCCTTCTGGTGCCAAGCCAAAGTATGACGAGTTGGGTCCAAAGCCGCAAGGACGAGTCAGCTCTGAGAAAGGTATCATCAGGAACCACACAGATTTATGTATCTGCACTTACAATGTGAGAACACAGAGATCAGAAGAAGACCTAGACACTCTCCTTGAAGAAATAGAGAATTTGAAGTGGCATATTATAGGACTCGCAGAAACAAGAAGACCACCAAACCTCATTAAGTTAAAGTAGTGTGGCCAGACATTGTTTACTACCTCTGCAACCAAAAGAGGAAATAATGGAGTAGGATTTCTGGTTAATAAGAACATTGAAAGTAATATACTGGAGTATAAAGAAATATCAGACCAAATGGCATATTTGAAATTACAAATTAATAAGCAACACACAATGAAGATTATTCAAGTCTATGCACCCACTTCAGCTCACGATGACGAAACAGTAGAAGATTTATACACTGACATAGACCGGATAATGGCAACGGAAAATACATCCTTCACTATACTTATGGGAGACTTAAATGCAAAGATAGGAGTGAGAAAAGATCAGGAAGAGAATGGTGTAGGTCCATTTGGGATAGGTGACCGGAACGAGAGAGGAGAAAGGCTTCTAGAATATGTTGCAAGCAGAAACATGGTGATTGGCAATACATACTTTAAGAAACCAAAGGACATATATTGGACATGGGAAAGTCCTAATGCAGCAACCCATAATATGATTGATTACATCATTACGGACCACAAGAGAATATTGATGGATGTAGAGGTTATACCGAAGGTCGACACAGGCAGTGATCATAGATTTGTTAGAGCAAAAGTAAGGATCAACAAGAAGATGGAAAGGATAAGAAGAATGAATATATCAAGGAAAAGACATATTGACTTGGGAAAGCATTCGGAAAAACAACACCAATTCCAACTTGAATTAGAGAACAGATTCTCACTTCTAGAAGACTTTGTAGGCGATGAGCCACTTGATGATGCATTTGAACAAGTAACAAGTATTATTATGGAGGAAGCAGAGAAGCTAGCTAAAGGTAAAAAAGAGATACTAAACACAAACAATAGCAGCGCGGAAGATATTCGAAAAATGAACGAAAAGAGAAAAGCTCTCAAACCCTTCAGACAGACATCTGCACAAAACCAGATCGATTATACAGAACTAAACAAGACAATCCGCAAGATGAGAAGGCAGCAAAAACGACAACACAGGACCAAGATGGTGAAAGAGGTGCTGGAAAGCAATAAAGGGCCCAAAATCATCAATACAAAACTGGAAGGAGGAAAAAAGCTCTTATCATCACTGAAAACAAAAGATGGGACAGAAGTTAACGACACAGGCAACATCACAGAAACCATTCAGGAATTCTATAGAGAACTGTATGATACGGATAGACCAGATTTGAGAACAGACGAAAACTGGAATGAAAAAGCGGACAGTGTACCACCCATTGAGAAAGACGAAGTGCAGAAAGCTCTAGATCACATGAAGAATGGAAAGGTTCCTGGAGAGGACCAGTTAACCGCTGACATATTAAAGCTGGGAGGAAAGAGTACCTGACGACATCTTGACAAAATTGTTCAATAGGATCCTTCAACTAGAACAAGTTCCTACTCAGTGGAATGAATCTAAAGTTATCATACTGTTTAAAAAAAGGAGATACAAAAGATATAAAGAATTACAGACCTATTAGTTTACTACAAAAATTATTCTTGCAGGAATGCAAAGACAACTAGATGAAAATCAGCCAAGAGAACAGGTAGGCTTTCGAGCAGGATTCAGAACATCCGACCATCTGCACACTTTATATTAAGTCAGATCATTGAAAAGACGAAGGAATATCGTTTGGACATTTGTCTTGGATTCGTAGATTACGAGAAAGCCTTTGATAGTTTAGACCACCAGTCACTATTATATGCTCTACAGAAACAGATAGACGATGAGAAATACATCCGCCTCATCAAAGCTATTTACAAAGACCCTAGCCCCAACATTCATCTAGAGAATACTACTACCAATAGTTTCAAAATCCTAAAAGGTGTCAGACAGGGTGATCCAATCTCTCCGAAACTCTTTACAGCAGCCATGGAAGACGTCTTTAGAAACCTGGATTGGCAATCGAGAAGAATTATAATAAATGGGGAATATTTGAATCATTTAAGATTTGCAGATTACATTCTGCTTGTTAGTCATGATCCTCTGGAACTACAGACGATGATCCAGGAGTTGAGCGTAGAGAGTAAAAAGGCAGGACACAAAATGAACATTAAAAAGACCAAAGTAATGATGAGCAACCAGCTACAAGACCATACCATTGCAGTTGATGGCATGACAATTGAGAAGGTGGATAGTTACATATACCTCGGTAAAAACATCACTCTTGAAAATTAAACAGCAGGAGAAGTGCGACGAAGAATACAGCTAGCTTGGGTGAAATTTGGGAAACTCAGCATTATACTCCGAGATGAGAATCTTCAAATCTCCCTAAAAAGACAAATTTTCAATCAATGCATAATTCCGGTACTATCATACGGGGCAGAGACGTGGGCAACAACTAAGAAATTGGAAAAGAAGCTTAGAGTCACAGAAAGAGCAATGGAGAGGATTATGGTAGGAGGTACAAGAAGAGACAAGGTCAGAAATGAGGACTTTCGAAAGAAAACAAATGCCAGGGATATCATACAGGAAATAAAAACAAAGAAATGGAGATGGGCAGGCCACCTTGCAAGACGTAAAGATAATAGATGGACACATAATATAACTAATTGGACACCAAGAACACAAACCAGACGAAGAGGCAGACAGAGTAGACGTTGGATGGATGACATCAACGAATTTGGGGGTGTTACATGGATGCGACTAGCACAAGATAGAAGAAGATGGAATGGTGATGAAGAGGCCTTCCTTCTGCAGTGGAGAGACATAGGCTAGATAGAAAGACACACATCCAATGTATTTATCGGTAAACCTATGTATGTTGATGACGGCTTAATCATGAAATTGATAAAAATACAAATGATTATATTTAAAATATCCATTAAAAAGTGGAGGTAATAACTTTTTAAAATATGAATACATAAAACATGCAATCTGCAATTTATTTATATCATATATATTTAATATTTTCAATTCAAAAAATAAATTATGTGTATGTGCTAAACAATATGTGATTTAGTAATCGCACGAACAGCCCGTTTCTGTAATAAAAACAGTCTATTCAATAAATAAAATGAGCAATTGCCCAATACAATATTACAATAACTTAAATGTCGTAGCGCTTTAGTGCATATTATCCCAATAATATCCATATGGGTTTTTGCGCGATTGTCAACTGAAATAGTATTATGCTGAGTCACAGGGAAATGTAAATATAGTATCAAGATTAATGTTCAATCTTAAATGGCGAGAAAAGTTTATGAAAAATTTGTGTTATTATTGAAAACCAGAAGTATTTTTCACGAGTGTGCGTGTAGGTGTTATAATACAGTGGGAATTACCTTTTGGTATTAGGTACCTGCATCAAGCTTAGAAACAAAAGCATATAGTACAGATCTGGGACTATCACAAATGTGATGACACACGACGAAATAAACCACAAGTCCCGTGGGCTCGAACCGAGAACAATTAGTTGAAAGTTAAAATTTTTAAAAATCATGATTTTTTTTAGCGTATTTGATTGAATGGAGTTTCCTCTACAATTTCATAAAATTTGCTAAGAATTTGGTACAATAATAACTAAAATATTAGCGTTTTTCTAAGACAGGTTCATTTTGGTTTTCACCAAAAGTTTAAACATAGAGCGCTTCGTTCATTCGGGGATCGAGGCGCCAAAACTTGACTCCGCCCCTAACAACAAGTTAATGATTTTGATTGGTTGACGCTAATTGGCATGTTTGGGACTGCGTGTGCTGCATGTTTCCACTACGTTGTCAATACGTAGCACGCACAGAGTTTTAAAAGCGAATTATTCCAATGCAATGATGCATGGCAGCTAGTAGAATACTACAGTACCGTGCGTGCGTGGGTAGTGACATGTATTGTCCACTGAACTCTACTAGGTACAGGTCAATGGTATATATCGTCCCGCTGATTGACCATTGAAGATTTCTATGGCATTGCACCGAGCATCTATATTGAAGTGCCCCTTGGGCAGTGGCTACCTATTGTTACTTTCACAACCACCTCGAATGCGAGCTGCGCCGACACGCTTGTATGCACAATCATAGTATGCGCTGTAACATTTTGTTTAACGCCAATCGATCGCAAGTTAAGCGTTCTTAGGGGCTATGAGTACGCATTCACGCCGTTGTGCACGGTATGCATACACAGGGGTAGGGGAGAGGTCCCACTATTTACTTAACACCAATCGTATTAGTAATTTCATCGAAATTTGTTTTGTCTAATTTGATTCCATGTTATTTTGGTGTTAGATTTTGATACATGCTTTTATCATTATTTATACAATTAAACAGTACTTATCACTATTGTGATTCGTTGTGTGGCAATGGTAATTCTTATCTGTAAACTAAACAGAATGTAGTTTTGGGTTTTGTATGTGATTGTCTATGTGTATGTGTTTGTGCATGTGCGCGTGCGTGTGCTTGTAAATAATGAGTTATTATGAGCAATGCGCTTGGGGCATAATGATAATTTCATAATCACGACAAAACACTAAACAAGTAAATGCAACATATTTTTAAACTGTATGATTTTAATAGTGCCAAACAAAGGATATAGTAAAAACTAACACCCAACAATTTTCTTTAAAAAAACAACATATTTTTAATATAGTTTTGCTGGCGTTCAAAAGTTTAACAAGTAACAAAATTGCATCACAATTGCGGCTCGAGTTATTACGTACATAAGAAAGAACACAAAGTTCCTACAATAAACGCCAATTACTTAACCAGAGTACAAGCTACATGTAATGTATCGCTTTTATCTTTAATAGGCACTAAACATTAAGAAAAACGAGCTCTTAGAAATCGGGGCAGGATGCGCAATAATCGGGGGTATAAGTTCTGCGGCTTATTGTATTTCGTTCTTCGGCGTGGTAGTATGGGTACGGAACTATGAATAGGAAAGGGAATGAATAGACCGCTTACTTCGATCAGCCAAGCATGACGGCGGCTATCACGATTTCAATGGAGATGAAAGGATGATGCACCATAATAATCAACATGATGCATATCGAGCCATCAGCGGTATATTTATTCACGTATTAATACTAATGATAACAGTTTAAGATAATTATGTCAGAAGGATTGTAACTCTCTTCATATACTCGATTAGATCTGCATAGTAAACACAATTAGGCATCATTCTACACTTCACGCGATTAACGCTTCTCATTCAATGAAATTTAACCATGCCCACGGTTAATGCCGCTCCGCACGATCATCGCCATCTCTATTGCCCATCATCACTATCAATATAAAAGTAGAAATACAATAATACAATTAAATTAAATTAAAATAAATTAATAAAAATAACGAAAAGAAAGAAATACGTATGGTGAGCCCCCATGTAAGTCACGGTCTCCCAATTAATCCAACCATTATCATCAACACAGTTGTATGCAACATTATCATTGGGTGATTTCAAGTATGGTGTTTAACCTGGTGTTTGTGTTTATTAAACACTAAATCGGGCTTGAACACCATACTTGAAATGACTTAGTGTTAGGATGGTGTTAACATGATGACCTCTGATTTCACCGTTGTACAAACTTCCGTTTCCGACAGGCGGTGTTTATTGATATGGCAATATACTATCGTAGATGGTGTTGAGCTAGTGGTAGTGTTTATTAAACACTAACTGCAGCCTTAACACCGTACTTGAAATGAGTTGGTGTTAGAGGTTTGACCTCGTACTTCCGGCAGTGCCACGTGGTTGCTGGTGTTTAGCGTCGTCTGCTAATCTGCCCAGTAGTGTTAGTGTTGAGCATGTATACGCAAAACTCCATAGAGATGAATGTATTAATTTGAATATCTATAGTAATTTACGCAAATAAGGTCATACAATTCATATTTTACCCATAAATCTGATATTCACATTTTTCACTACATAAATTATTTAGACCATTATTTTGGAATAGAATAATAATTCATCAAAACAAATTGGAATAGCCAGTTTCTTCCTTATGTGTTTTATTGTTTTTATAATGAATTATTTTATGTACATAATTATTTCTTTGTTTTTATACTTCTGCAGTTGTATTGTTTGTGTTGTTTGTTTCATTTCTAACTATAATTTAACTTTTTGAACACCAAACAAACACTACAAATGTAAACCAGACCAAACCAACGATGTATCTATTTTGAACAAAAACTTATATTGGCCAGTTGTTTTGTACACACATCACGAAATTGAGCGATTTTCGGGATTTCGTAACGTGATTTAGTAACGGTAGGTCCGAGCTTTACGGTTTGGAGCAATAAAACAAATCTCGGAGGTGGGGGGGGGGGAATAATGGCCCCCAGCCTTGTCGAGCCACATGTACAATATCATACAGAGGTGGTTAATTCCTGTGATTCTTGCAAAATTGTTACCCCCTTTTCAGGCAGCTAATTATTTTCGAAACCGGAATGTTTTGATAAATAGGCCTTATACGTTCTAGCTCCCATGTTTTAAAAAAGCCTATGAATGACTGCTACTTTCATAATACTTAGTTTACACCTTTTCAGTTCGATGTTGAGAATGAGAAAGATCAGAATCTTGTTGTCATCAGTTTATATTTGAAACATCGTGATTCATGATGATTATTTGTCCCCCCCCCCCCCCCAACACAAGTAATCTATGAGGGCCGTTTTCTCGATAAAATAATTTCCAAAACGCCCCTCCAACGTCTCTTTTAAAGGGACAGGTCCACTTTTACAAAACGTCTGAACAGCTTTCAGTTGACGGATGGGGATCAATGTAACACGCAAAAAAAAATCAGAGCGAACAGTCCTCTAATTTGGATTCTACGAATGAAAAACGAATGCGTCCCTCCATTTAAACTCTATACCGTAGAACACCATCGTCAAGCACCCCCCAAGCACCTACACTTAGGTGGCGTTTCCATGAGATTCACCTCCATTATTATCCTCATGAATATTCCTCACCATTATTTGCATTCTTGATTAACGTTTCCCTTTTGGACAGAGAGCGGGCGCTCTTTAAAAGCAAGATGCGTGCAAGATGCGTGTAGGTGCTTGGGGGTGCTTAACGATGGTGTTCTACGGTATCGGTCAATAAAGGAGTTCAACTGATTTAGCATAATATTAAAACAATATAGTACTAATTCTCGTAAAGGTATTGTGAAGCCGACATTTGTTAACGTATGTAGTCAGTTTAAGCGATGTTTGGGTATTTTGCTTGGTAAACGCTCACACATTAGTACTTATGCGCGGGTCACGTAGCTAGCGCAGGTCACGTAGGGGTCATGCATACCGATCTGGCACTCCGTGAAATCTGTGTACGAACTTACTGACCGGCCGAAAATACGTATGTACCTAATTAACCGACGTCCCTCAGTTTAATCAGTTTTAGGTCTATAACTCCACGAAAAAGAGATTTCAAGCCCTAATTTTTTCAGGCATGCTATTAAATGACATTTCCTTTCATATAAGACAATAACCTCGCAATTTTTTGCTGATTTTTGGCTTGCAAAAGAGGATCTCTCCCTTTAAAACCATGTATCTCCGCAATAAAACAAAATTATGTATCGTGTTAAGTATCAAATTAAAGAGGAAGAAACGGAGAAAACGACCATACTATTAACTCAATTTCGACCTCGGTCGAGAAGTGCACCTTTTTGTCGTGTGTCATCACAAATAATGTTCCACTTTCATCAGTGAAATCGCTTATTGTTTATAAACTTGCATCTTATTAGATTTGCTTCAGCATGAATTAACTTCGTAACCGCTTTCTGAATGAAATGTGATCAGAGAACGGTTTGTTTTTGCTTAGAAAATATTTAGTTTACACATGTACTTTTCCTCAATCTCGTATCTTTTTTCAAATTGCTTCCTTTTCTGAAGAGCAGTATTACTAAACTACATATATAAATTGCCTTCGTAAAAACATGCTAAGTAACATGAAAACCAGCTCTCTATACATTGATGGATGCCGGGATTTGTTAATCCATTGACAAGTGTTCGTGTATTTTGCAACATTTCTCTTTGACATGGCTAACTTCATATTCCATAATTCGGGCATCTTACACACCATATTGGTAAGAGCAGACAGATACCAACGCTAATTCGTGAATTGCGGAACTTTTTGTGAGGGGTTTATATCGTATAGATGCAGCTCGGAGCTGCAGTCATTATGATACAATAATTTTATTATACATCATTATGTTACAAATGATTATATTACAAAAAGTTATATTACAAAATACTAATAGGAACATTATAATGTAAGAATCCTTTTAAACACTTTATTATTTTGAAACTTTATTTATTGAGAAACACTATATTTCTCTAGATTATGCTTCTCCCGTAAGCAGCCGGTAAACTGGTTTTCACACTGGAACCGGTGGGTTATGTACAGAGTCTATGGGGATTTCATGCATAATCTTGAAGGTAATGGGAACATCAGTGCTCTATTCTACTGCGAGCGAAGAAAACATTACATACGGTTCGGTCAAATTACCATTGCAATTATTGTACATGTATAAGCCTGTGCGGTCAAGTTAAAGGGAAAGTTTCCCCATAATATATTTATCTTTGATTAAGTTCTCTACACATTGAAACATAATGTCATGCAAATAAGTCCAGTGTTTGCCCTCTGAACAAAGGAGGAGCATCACTCAAAGTCACTCGCTGTATGGGCTAATCTCACTCATCGCGTATAGCGTGGAGACTGCCACTATATTTTATTGAAACCCGGATTTTGAATTGTTCCCGCTGAAATGCTACGTCAAACCCAAACAATCAAGCTCCGCCTCGTTTTGTTAGCTCTCGCAGCTCGCACGGTTTGTGCACAAAGAAAAGGCAAAACGTGAGCCAACAAAAAGAGTAGTTCGGGTTTGACGTCACATTTTAGAGCGATCCGAGTTTCATAAACATCAATGGCAGCCTCCATGATGTACGCGATGAATGGGATTATCTCGTACAGCGTGTGGATGATGCTCATCCCTTGCATAAAGGGCCAATGTTGGTCGTATCTGCAGGAAATTCTGTTTTAATGTGTAGAGAACATTATCAAGGGGAAATGTATGAAGGGGAAAATGTCCCTTTAAGAAGGGTTTATATTGCAGTACAGAGCTGCAGTGAAAATGGTATGTACAACAGGGTCATGCTTTACAGACTTTTACAATATCTGCATTTCGTATACGCGATTAACCCATCGCCCCTTGTTGCAGTCGTCTGTCCAAGGTATATATTACAGGAATAAACGATTATTTCGAAACAAGTATTATATAACATATTACTGATTCAAATGCATTACTAGAATGCTGTTCTAAGCCACCACTATCAATGTGTGCATGTGCACTATCAAAACAGTAATGTTCCGCTTAACATGTTCATAGGGAGGTGTAATTGTGACTAGCTTTTCGCATTGGTACTTCCCTTGATTTGAGTATTTATAAATAAAAGAAATAGTAGCAATGGCAAAAGTGTTTGAAGTAAGAAATTATTGAAATGAATTGTCAATGATAAACATATGAATATATAGGTGAATTTAACATGTATATGAAATTTAATGATAAGCTGTATGATGTTAACGTTTCAAAGTCTATTGAGGAGATTTAGGCTCCTTGCAGACAACAAACTATTTAGACTTGCAGCAGTATCGATGATAAACCTCTTTATAGCAAGGTCATTGGGACCATCAGAATTGCATTTTCATATCAGGGTAAAAAAAGAAATAATGTAAATCCCTGGTGCAGAAAAATAACCTTGTTTTGAGAGGGTTTTGTTAAATCAAAACTCTATCTAATGAGAATCCATTGTTGGTAGATGCTAGATATGAAGCTGTGATTAACCAAATTTACTTAAGCCGACTAATGACATTAAATATCAAGCTGACTAGCAGTATCAGCGATAGCGTCTGTAGTGACCTGCATAGACTTGCAGATCTACCAATTTGACATGTGAAATTAGCTGGTTTGGTCGGCATGGTTAGCATTAGTGGCCATACACCTGATTTCCCTATGCAAACTATGACATGATTCATCAATGTATATTTACATTTTTATTTATTCATTTTTAATTAATTTTAATCAGCGGATAATTGAAATAAAATAAAGCAGAGTCATACTTACAGTTCACGATCTCATGTTAAAGACAAGTCTCGCAATCCACTCTATTGACTTCATCAAATTAGCTAATACACTGCATGGGTTCGAGTTTGTGAATATTAATGTTCTGGTCCGCCTTAGTATTCCATAAACTATCCATACTCTAACAAAACAAGTATTATGATAAAAGTAACATTTGCACGCTTCGTAAAGCAGTGTGATGGTCGATGTCTGGTGATGTTTCAAACATAGCTGAATGTAATTATTGTGGAAGAACTTGACCACGCGACGGCTTGTCCGCACGAAAGAGCTTCTGTCTATTTTTTCCCCCAGCGCTGTATTGACTAAAAATCCAAATTATTTAGACTTCTGGTTGTGATTGCAAGACAAAGACAACGAAGTTGACTCATTCAAAATGAGATGTAAATCAAAAAGATTCAGGAGGTGGGGTTAGTCTGATATCGCCAACATACTAGTACAATCTGTTCACACAAATGGTCCAATCAACAACTCCATAGTTGCTAGTCCGTTTGTTACCGGGCGCGTTCTGGAAGAGGTCAAGTAGAGGCATCATTTTCAGTGGCATAGCTAGAACTTGACCCACAAGATGCTTAGAATGGGTTGGTGGGTGGGTGTTTAACGTATATGTCAAAGTAACATGTTGCCATTGCTTATGCCATAGTATAGGAAAATGCTGTAATGTGAAATGTTAGTAGTTAAAAGACTTTTCTCTGATTTCGATGTAGGGGAAGTGTCCCCGTCTCTGTCTTAACCCTAATAAGGCCGGGCTATTTGAGGTCTTCAGCTGCAGGCCGGGGGGGGGGGGGGGGGGGGGGGCATTATGCCCCCCCCCCCCCCCCTAAGATCGCCTTGACAATTTGCACGCATGATGAGTGAAGTGTATAGAATACAATGGTAATTTAAATTTTTGAAAAATTCATTAATTTGCATATTTATGGTAATTTATGCAAATAAGGTCATAAAATTCATATTTGTACCCATAAATCATACATTCTTCATAATTAAACATTGGTTTTCACTACATATATTCTTTAGAGCATTTAGAATAATAATACGACAAAAAAATTTGGAAGAGCCAGGTTCTTCCTTATGTTTTCTATTGTTTTTATAATTTCTTATGTATTTCTTTTTTTTTTTTTTACTTATGTATTGTATTGTTTTTGTTGTTTATTTTATTTCTAACTATAATTCAACTATTTTGAAACCCAAAACAAACATATTAAATGTAAACAAGACCAAATAACCAATGATATACCTCTTTTTACGAAAACTGATATTTCCATATGTTTTGTACACAAATCACGAAATTGAGCGATTTTCGGGCTGACATGCATAGACAAAAGGTCACGTGACTTCGTAACGGTAGGTCCGATTTTCAAAATTTTTGTTTTAAAATATGCGCAAGACCCAAAAGAAAAAAGTCACCAAGCAGCGGCGCGTCATCTTACCACGTTTTTGAGCAATACAAAAAATCGCGGAGGGGGGGCCATTATGGCCCCCCCCCCCCCCTCCCCCCGCCTTATTAGGGTTAAAGTACAGTTCTGGTTAACCTGAATTTTAGTAACTCAAATTTGTATGATATCTTTCAGAACCAATAGTTATGGCTTAACAGTGTTCAAATGATAGAAACAAATATGAAAGGCTGGGTAAGAAAGCTGTTTTCATGAAACATTGCAGCTGCTAACCCATAAGTGCAGCACTTTCTAGACACCTTTCAATTGTAGCCATTTTATGTCAAAATCGTGAATTTCATATGAAATAAAATTGAGATAATTCAAAATCATTGAATAAGTGTTGGGCCTCATAATAAATACAAATGGTTATGTTAATGCATATTTCAGCCATTTCTGAACCGATTTTGATCAAATAAAGTGTATTTTGTCATTAAAATGTATGCTCTTTCAGTATGACACTCAGTTTTTCAGTATCTCACAAAAGATGTACTTTATGTAACGCCCTTTATACTAAAACTTAATCATCCCTTTAATGAATAATCATAGAAAAATAAAATAAAGGTGTTTATATAAGTTATATATTGTCGTGATTTTGCATAAACCGTGCACATTTAAGTGGACAAACGTTGATATTTTATATACAGTTATTATCGCTTGTATTTCACAATACCTTTAACAGGTGATTATGCTATATTCTCTTTTTGCTCATCTGATGATGGGATGTTACATAAACATCATGTTACAGAACAGTACATCAATATAGTGCATGCCTCATATTTCAAACACAGAATAAATGTGGACTTATTGTGAATTTATTATTCTTTAAACGGTAAAACTGTCACGAGGCAGACATGCAGCATTATTTCAACGTATAACAAATTTTAAAACACAAATACTACATACAAATGAAAATTAAACCAAATACCAAGAGTACATCGCAGAAGCTGCGTCTTGCAATTGTCTGCTTATTTGGCAAGAAAATATAGCAGTGCAGATGGTATCACAAAGATGCAACATTGACAATGCGAAATAACTTATAGTTTCTCAATTCCACAATTCGTATAGACTCTCACGAAAAATGGGAAAGTGTAAAATTTGCATTGCCCTTCGGATAGAAACAAATGTGCAAACATGACAAATGTATTTATAAGCATACTGATATATTAACGGTTGAAACTGACTTAGCAACCAAGCAGGTTGTTTGCCAACATATATAATGTCTTTAATTTGAGTGACGGTATTGTGATGTGTCTTTTTTTGCGTTAATATATACATGTGTTAGCGTTACACGTCATGTAGTCTTAGCACATCGACATGAACCTTATACAGAGTTTTAAAATGTAAGGAATAATGTTGTTGTCCGATTGTGGTTATGTATATTACAAATTTTGTGTGGCATTATTTCAGTTCTATGTCGATTTTACTCAAAACGCCCAAGTACAAGGGTTTGTTTGTGTAAGCCGTTCTACAACGTTCATTATACTGCTAAGTGTTTACATACATTATTGAGCAAATATATCACCATGAAGACGGTCATATATTAACACTAACACAATAATCGTATTCCAAAGACTCTATTTAAATACTTAAAGATCATCATGCGTGTTGATGCTACACTCCGAATTGCCATATCATTGAACTAGTCTAGTTTGTGCGCACTGCATGACACTGAGCCAGTTAAATTCCACACGCCGTACGCATTGCTTTCGCAAGATGGCATTGCGCATCTGATTGACACATCCGAACTTCATTTTAAAGGGATGGTTGAGTTTTGGTAGAGAGGGCGCTAGACTACTTTTTTTTTGTGAGGTAATGAAAAACTGAGTGTAAAATTTGAAAGAGCATAATATTTAAATAATAAAATCATCTTTGTTTGATCAAAATCGGTTCAGAGACGGCTGAAATATCCATAAATATAACAATTTGTAATAAAGCTGGGGCCCCAGGTTTATTAGAGAATTTTGAACCAGCCGTTAAAAATTCAAAAAAATGCTTCCTCTTTTCAAAAAGTTATAAAATAGATATTTAAATAGTTGTTGGTTATTTCTATATCTAATCACTATTTCAACAAAGCATCACATGCACAATATTTTATTTTAAATGGTTGAAACCGATGAGTGTTTAGAGAGCGCCCTCTTACGTTTTCACGGCTCTTTTTGAATGATAACATGATCTTTACTACGTCATTTGTAATTTTGTGTTCCTTTCTAGTTATAACTATTAGTTTGTAATGTAATGATGCAGGTTTTGGTTACTAAAATTCAGTTTCACCAAAACTGTACTCTCCTTACCAGAACTCAACTATCCCTTTAAAAGAATAATTATATAACACAAATAAGGGAACACAACCTAGCACTGGATCAAAATGAACTTTTATTACACTTCTCGCACAAGGTTGTCCTTCAGTGGTGGTATGTTATGTTTGGTGATAAGACACGACTTTATACACATCCGATTATGTAACGTCATGTATGTTTTAAATATTTTCCATACATTTATCCTGTGTTTGGAATTAGCACTATTGAATAAACTGTATAACTTATTGCGTATACAAATCGTTAATAATAAGTTAACTTATTTATGCTACGTGCATGTATGTAAAGAATATTTGTGATTCTTGGCAATGTCCAAAATGAAACACATCACAAACTCGTCAAAATTAAAAGATACATGTGTTACGTGTCGCCGTCGTCATTGTAATTCAATTGCACTTATTGCAAGAAGCAAAGTAAACCGTATATACGATTCACATCCACCCCCTTCTCCCCCACCCCCCCCCCCCCCCCACCCCGTTCCAGTAAGATCATGCTATGGTTCAATATAACCCGACTTTGTATTTCTAACGCTGAGCTTTAGCAACCAAAACAGTACTGCACACTATGACATTACAAACTAATATTAATACCTCCACCGTGCTTTAAAGATATAGAAAATTACAAAAAGATTACCAAGTAAAAAGCCGGTAATCATTACAAAAGAGCCACTAAAACACAAGAGGACGCCTTTTAATAAAGCATTGGTTTCAAAATAATTCTTTCAAAATTATGCATGTCATATTTTGTTGAAATAATGATAGAGAGTTATAAAATGTCGTTAACATGAATGATGGAATTATGATGTGTGTATGTTGCCTTAATGTTCGCGTGTGTTTAAGCGTTACACCTAGTGTAGAATAAATACACCTACATGAACCTTATACACAGTTTTCAAATGTAGGTGTAATAATGTTATTGTCCGATTTGGTAAAATATATTTGCATGGACTTTTTTTTAGCTCTGTGCCGATTTCACTCGAAACGCCAATGTACAGCAGTTTGTTTGTGCAAGCCTTCTTATAACATCTACAATTACGCTTACGTGTTGACATAAATTATCTACGGCAAATACATCACCATGAACACGGTTAAATATTAATACTAACTCAATAATCATATTCCAAAGGCTCTTTATAAATGCTTAAAGGGATCTAGTAACTTTGTTGAGATGTGCAAAAACTGATGAATGGTTGATGCAATGTATACTGTTGTTATCTCATATGTCCTCAGGGTATTGTGTGAAAATTTCAGGTCAAATGGACAATGTATGGCCAAGTAATGAGCGAAAATGCAAAGTGATATTGGGTGATATTCACCAACTCACTGCATTCACTTTGTACAGGGATGAAAATCTCGCCCGGAGATTTTCTTATCTAAATACTTCAATCATACATATCTTTGTAATGAAAGGGAAATTTGAAAAACCGAAAGCTGTCCCATGATTTTATTGTTAATACGAATACAACAAGGTATAAAGGAACCGCTAGAATTACAATTTTATTTTGAGGATTTGGACAATGTTACTAAGTCCCTTTAAAGATCATCATGCTTGTTGATGCTACACTGCGAATTGCATAGTCTTGTCTGTGCGCACTGCATAACATTAGGGTCTTTTCGCTAGGTGGACGAGAACGAGTTTCCCGTCCTCAAACGACAGTTTCTGTAAGTATACAGGGTGGCCCAGAATTAACGGAACGGGGTATTTGCCATTGTGAAGAAACGTACATAATAGGTTCACTGGTTAGATACCAAACAAAAAACTACTTGACCAAATTACTGTTGTTGATATCAAATTTCTTTTTAAAAGATTATCTATCCAGTGAACCTAGTCTGTATGTTTCTTTATAATGGAAAGTACCCCGTTCCGTTATTTATGGGCCACCCTGTATAAGCAAATAATATGTGTATGACGTAATACTCCCCGTTGGCAAGCTTAACAATGGGTAACTAGATCCGTCAAGCTCCGGCATACTTTGCTTGTCGAACCTAGTTACTATTGTTAAGCTTGTCAACCATTTTGTCAACGGGGAGTATTACGTCATACGCATATTATTTGCATACATCACAGAAGCGGTCTATTGGATCTAGTCAACCCGTCCTGTTCACTACCTGTTCACTGCCTTTCAACCATTTTCGCTTTTAGTCAACACTCATGCACATACATACACTTTCACACATACACATGCGCACCGAACACTTAAATACTCTAACTCCAACACAGACACACACACACATATATACACACATTCAATCACACAAACACACACACACACTTACACACACGTATACACACACGCACAAACATCCACCCCCGCACGCACGCACGCACTTGCACTCAAACAAACACAAATGCACACAAACACCCCACACATGCGCACACACAAACACAAACCCTTACACACGCGTATACACACAAACACAACATTAATAAAACTCCCACACAGACGCACGCACTCGCACTCAAACAAACACAAACAAACACACACACGCACAAATGCGCACACACGTACACACAGCCACAAACGCACACATTCAAACACACACGCATACACCAGTTACATAATCCACCACACATACACATACACACGTATAAAACACACACACACACACACACACACATACATGTTGATAATTCTCTGATTACGTAATTCTGAAGACGGTGTACTGGATTTTCCGACGAACCTGAAATCGGGCATGAACTAGTGCTCAGATTGGCAAGACGACGAAAGAGAACGTAAGTGACGTAATTTCTCGCCTAAATGACGTCATTTCTTCTAGTAGGGGCCACAAATATGGTGTTCACTGCAGTTTGGGGTACAATTGTTTTACTTGGGATATGGGATATCTATAAAAGTGGTGTTTTTATTGATATATTTGAGAGATCATATTCAAATATGGAAATTAGGCCTAATTTGCATAGATACAGAGCGTCTCTTTGGAAGAATTTTCTTCTTTTGATCCAAGGAGTATGTATGTCAAGTAAAACAATCGTACCCCAAAATGCAGTCACGGACCCATTAACCACCCTACTATTCGTCGTCCGCAGGTTTGCGAATAGTCCGTATTGAGCCAGTTGGACCAAAGAGCGTCTTTGGTTGGACTCAACACGCTGTATGCATTGCGTTCGCAAGATGACACCGCGCATCTGATTATTAATCAACCCGATTAACAACCCGAATCCGAACAACCTTTAAACTAAAAAAACAAAATAAATATATAAAACACAAATACGGAAACACGACCTAGCATTGTGATCGAAATTAACTTGATACTTCTCGCACAAGGTTGTCCTTCAATGGGGTATTCATGTATGGTGATACGACAGGTCGTTATACAAATTCGATTATGCGACGTCATGTATGTTTGAAATTTTGTCCATAATAATATCCTGTGTATGGATATAGCACTTTTAATTAACCTTTAGCCTGCTATATTAATTGGAAGGGGGTTTGAAGGAATTATGTTGAAAGGCAAATACCCCAATAAGGGGGTGTACATACAATATATTCATTTATGTAAGGGGGTGTACATACAATAGAGCCACTTATGTCTACAATGTGCCACCGCACAATACAATGGACATGGTCAAGTACTCTAGTGTGCGTGCATGCACAGCCATGACATGCAAGCTATATAGGAACTGTATCTTAGTGCGTCTAAAAATACAAGCTAAATCGTTAATTAGAATTAACTTAATTATGCTACGTGCATGTATGCTAAGAATATTTGTGCTTGCCCCCCCCCCCCCCCCAAAAAAAAAAACAAACAAACAAACAAACAATCTAAACAAAACAAAACAATCATGGCTTATATCTAATTTGATACAAGTGATTGAAAACAGGAGTATTTCTTTAGACAAGATAACTCAAATCAAATTCCTTCCGAAATATGCACCCGATTGCATAATTTCAAGTAAAACATCATCACCCTTCCCCATCTCTCGGTTATTGTTTCGCTCCCTCGGGAATCGGTCTTGTCTACGTCTGGAATACAATGTTCATACTGCTGAATCATAAATAATGTGGCTTTTGATCTACTGTTTGAACTGTACAATGTCACTTTGCAAATATTATTTTGGGGTGCATTTTTCTTTTTCTTCATGAAACAAACGTAACCTCTTTTTCTGGTCGGTAGGATCATGACGCACATTATAGTACATGTCGTCAATTCAGAATTTCCCTTCTAGGTATGCACCAGATTGCACAGTTTCAAGCCAAAAAAATGCAAAAGCACGCTACCGTGGGAGGGGGACACCCACCTCCCACACCCTGCTCCCGCTCAGTCGCTCCATTATAATAAAGTTTTGTGTGTGTGGACTATGTTACTAGATTACTGTAAGACTACACAAAACTGTTTCCAAATTCCCCATGGCTAATATCTTTTGTTTAATTATTTACTCACTATTCACGTATGTTAAATAATTATGTAATATGTTTTGCAGCGGATGTCTCAATAAACAAAACAAATTTTCAGTATCACGGATCACAATCTTACGTTTACTAAGCACAATTATGTTTATGTGCGGTATTCAGTTTAAATTCAGACAACGTTTTGGGCACGAGTCTGTCACTATTCCAGTTCGTCGAAGCTTTACGTCAACAATCAAAGCAATCTCTAAATCCAAAATATTTAAGTGTGAGTAATATCATTTGCATACATCAATGTTATAAATGTGTGTGATTCAACACTAGCAAGAAAAAACAGAAGGATATAATAATACGTACTGCTAAAGAAGTCGATGACGAAACAGCTCGATCGCTCTTGAAACGTGCTTCTGCCTATTTTTGCCGCAGCACGTTTTAATCAAATATGACACCTTTTACGAATAACATCATTTATTATACAATCAAAATATAGGTTCCATGTTGTGCTTTACAAACAAAAACAACTGAGTGTAACAGCATAAATGAAGATGAGGGTAAAACGTTTTCGGCCAGACGGGGTCTGATATCACCACCACACACTCTGTTCAGACAAATGGAATGATATACCACTCCCAAGTTGCAAAGCCGTTTGATACCGGGTGCCTTTCAGAAGAGGTCACGTGGGGACATCAAATATGCAGTGGCGTAGCCAGAACTTGACCCGCGAGATGGTTGGGTGGGTTGGTGGGTGGGGGCATAAATGCACATGTGATGTCAGAGGTACCTGGTGGCTATTAGCATATGGAATGTAGGGAAAGGCTATAGTGTGAATGTTAGTAATTTGTATTACTGGTCTCCCAACCAGATAGAAGGGGAGTATCCCCGTCTCTGCTTCATCTGGCCATGTTGATCTTTAAAATAATAGCGACTAAGACAGCTTTCTGATGCTTCATAAGTCTTATCATCAAACATAGTATTCGAACTAATCTACTGTGGTTTCATAAATACGGGTCCTCTATAACATTTAGGGCTTTGTTTATGCAGGGAGGTACTAGCCTTGTACCTCCTTGTTCTATAACTGTTTCATATATTATCTACGCTGATTAAATAAAGGTACTTATGATCATCCCATACATTTGTCATTTAGTTTCATTCTGCGATAGATCGGATTGTCGCCCAATATTTTTCTATAATATCCAATCCACCTGAACTTTGCACAAGTATGCAAATATATCGATGAGATAACACAAGTAATACCCAAGTCACACCGCAAGACCGAACCCAGACCGACACCAAACCGAACTAATTTACAAATTTCGCTTTATCGGGCTCCGACAAGAGACCGAACTGGGGCTAGCAGTCACACCAAAATCATTCGGTCTTCTATTCATCGCGTGAATTCGGTTTGCATTCGGCCGAATCAAGACCGATACGACCCCGATAATATTTGAATGGACCCCGACATGAAACCGACAATTCCGAACTTACATGGAACGCAGCCCGAATTCATTCCACTAGTATAAATACGACAGTTGGGTTAACTCTACATCTGAACGATAATCATTTCTGATATCAGTTTCATGTTCTATTTCCCAACTCAACATTACGAAAATGATTGTTTGCGAATTTTTGTCTGATTTATGATTCTTTGTCAAAGTACAAGATGAAGTAATCCTGAACTTAAACATGTTAAATGAAACAACATACGACTTGTATTTGGAGGGAGCTGGCTATATTATGTTGCTTCTTTTGAAAGTGAAATTATGGAATATTTCACTGAATATTATTATCCCATTCTAATCACAATATATATTTCTGGTTCGTTTATTTATGTGTTTGAATCAATTATTTTAAAAAGCTGTATCACTTTGGTGATCCCTCGCCTATATATCACCAAGTTGATTTCTATCCTTCGGGCTTATGTCAGGTTTATAATAGCTTCTGACTACTCGAGCAATGAAAATTAAGGGGTTTCAGGGACGAGCGCCATACTAGGGTTTTCCCGGGGGTTTTCTATAGCTCAGTTGGTAAGAGCACCGGACTAGGAATCCGGAGGTCTCGGGTTCAAATCCCGTTGAAATCCCATTTTCTTTGCTCCTTTTCAATCACATTATCTGGTCAGTTTCTTCATATGTTTGAATTGAATATTATAATGATATAAATTTTAAAAAGTCATTAAACAGCAGTGATGTTTTATCTTTAGTGATTGTATATGTTTGTGTCTACTTAACTTCTAGACTCATACATTACTTAAAAGGGATCTATTAGCAGTGTCCACAAACTTCCGAGTGTTTTTTTCACATACCTCGTTGTATTCATATCACCAATTTAAGAACAGGTTTTGGGGCACGTTGTTTTGATGTATGCTTAACGTATTTAAATTTCGAAAATCTCTGTTGGAGAATTCCAACTGTGAATGACGTTGGTGTAATGAGTAGGGGAGTTGCAATTCGCACATAACTCGATCACATGACATGTAAGAACCTCGGAATGATCAGTGGACGTTCATTCTTCAAAGTAATCGTGAACATACATAACGTAATAATTGTGTACGAGGTCCACTCATAAAATAAAAATGGTATATATCATGGAAATCAATTATGAATATATTTCAAGTATGATGAAAGAGACCCCAATCAAACTACTAGTTCAGCTTAAGTACTTACATTATGGGATGGTGGTCTTTATATTACATATAATTTTGTATTAGTGCATCTTTAGTATAGTGTTTGTGTGAATGAGCGTAAGTGTGTGTGTGTGTGTGTGTGTGTGTGTGTGTGTGTGTGTGTGTGTGTGTGTGTGTGTGTGTGTGTGTGTGTGTGTGTGTGTGCGTGTGTCACCCCCACAATTATCGACTCTCTGACATGCCACTTACAAATAGACATAATAATGCTGTTGCCGAAAGTTGGTGGGTTGATACATTTTATTGCTTTTAGTTCTTGTATTTAAACAAATTTCTTGACTATAATTATATTATTATAATTATATTCATAGCACGGCTCAAAGCAATTATGAGGATATATTTTTTTCCAGAAAAAAATTATAGGTAAATATGCCCAAGATATCAACCCTCTTCCAAATACCGGATGTGCTTATAAGTGGGTAAATATCGCTCGAGGGCTATTCGGTCTTCATTCGGTTTGGTATCGGTGTAGTTGCGGGCATCATTTGAGTACAACATTTCCATTCTTTTTTCTTGCGGTTTCACTTCGGCCGAATCCAAATGGCATCAAAACCGAACCCAGCCCGAATTTTCACTCCGACACCAGATGGACTCCACTCCGAATCCTCCCCGCATTCCCCGAACCGTCCCCGACACGACTCCGACACGTCCCCGCAAGCACCCCGATACTTTGTCGTAGTGGGTTCTTTCAAGCATGCTCAAAAGAACCCACTCCGACAATTCGGAGTCCGAACTGGACCTCGACAAGAGACCGACAATTCCGATACCACTTCGACACCAAACCGCTAGCACCCCGAACGTCCCCGCAACGTCCCCGAATTATTCGGTCTCGTGTTGGTCTGGATTCGGTTTGCGGTGTGACTGGGGTATAATGCTTAACCAGAAAATAATGCAACTAAAGTCGTGTATATAAGTAAAGATTTTGTTTATAATTGCACATAGCGTGCAACTTTCAGATGAACAAATAACTTTTAAAAAAGCATGTATTGCTCCTTTCTCTACAGTTATGATCGTATTTATTTAATCATACCTTCTTTCGTTTTTGGCTCTTCTGACAAAGGGAACTACATGCGTAATAATGTTCACGAACAACACTTATCAAATGTACAATCATGGAAACACACCATAGGTATCTATCATGTTACAGAACAGTACATCAATACAAAAAAAGGTATGCCTTATACAATATTTCAAACAAATTATACAGGATGATTGTGGACTTATTGTGACTTTATCTTTTATCTGTGAACCGTCATGAAGCATGCATCATTTTGTCAACTTATAAACAATTATTAAACAAACACACTACATACAAATAAAAATTAAACCATTGCCAACTCCTATGTTACAGAAAAGTACATCAATATGATTACCCACGTTTTCAATACCGGATAAATGTGGACTCAGTGCGACTTTATTTCTTGTTCAGTTGGAAATCTGTCAAGATGCAGCATAAGTTGAATGTATACACAACTATTCATACACACATAAGCTACGTCGTGCACATGCTCATTGTGCTAAAAGAAAAAAAACAGTGCAGATTGCATCATGACGATGCAACATTCAACATTGACAATGTGAAATATCAAATAATTTAACAATTCGTATAGACTCTCAAGCCAAATTGGAAAGGTAAACAATGCTTCACAATTTGTATAAATTAAATTAATCTTCAAACATAACCGAAATTTGTATAATAACTACAGTGCGAGTCAAACAAAAACTTTTAAATCTTATATATCCGCAATTCTAAACATATTTATGTTGATATTAGTATCATGTTAAATATTGGGAAATTGATATAATTATCATACACTATGATCACACCACGCTTCAACAAACGCGACCTAATTATCCAAAGGCATGCAAACACTACCCGGCGTGTCCAAGTTTGCAGTGTTCTTGATTTGTGAATGGTTGCATCATTCTGTTGTTTGATTTTCAAAGATAACTTCATCTTACATGTCCTATTCAGGGGCAGTGGCGTAGACAGGTTCTTACACCTGGGGGATGATTTTTTCACCTGCCGAAATATTTCGAGACCAAGAGAATTTGTTAAAAGTCCTCTCAGTGGGCATAGTGGGGTGTTCGTCGCCCAAATTTTTCCCGGCCGAGACCGCCCGCCAAACAATTTCGAGACCGAGGGAATTTGTTGAAAGGCCTCTCAAGAAGTCCGGTTTCGTATTTTTTTACTCGCACTTATACTGATAAATTGACGGATGAAACTGATAAAGCAACCAAACAAGTTGTATAATGTATTTGAAGGGACTTAGTAACATAGTCCAAATCTCAACATCTAATTGGAATGCTAGCGCTCCCTTATACCTCGTGTTATTTGTATTAAAAATGAAAGCATGGGAATGGTTTTCGTTTTTCAAATTTCCATTTCGTTCAAAAGATATTTACGATTTAAGTTTTCGGATATTAAATTATCTACGGGACCTTTTCAGCCGTGTACAAAGTAAGTGCAATGATTAAGTGAATATCACTTTGCATTTTCGCTCATTTTCAGTCAAATAACATTCAATTAACGACCCCCCCCCCCCCCCCCCCCCCACACACACACACACACACGGGGGCAGAACTATATGTATTAAGAATAACTTATGTATTAAAATAATATGTTCATCTGTATTAACTTACATCGTTGAGTCGTTAATATAAGTCAGTGGCAGCGAATTGTATTTGATATTATTAATAAACATCGCAGCTGTTTGCGAAATTGATTAAGAAAACGAAGGTTGGTTTATTTTGAAAACTACGAGTCTCGGTTGCTCGAGTCCTTTTTCCTCTACATTGCAAAAAGAATAGTTGTTAAGCCTTATCAAAACCAGAACTGTGCTATCCCTGCAATTGCCCATGTCTGCTGACTTTAAAGTGGAAACTTCAGTGTCTAAAATATGATTGCATGAGACTCTTAAATAAAATTATGAGTGTTTGTGATTGCCATCAGCTTGTTTATATAATCCGTTCATGTAATACGTCAAGTTATATTGTTACATTTCGCGTGTATATTTCGTTGATTAGCTATACTACAATTATTAAACGTGTAATAAAGGCAAATCAATAGAAAATATGCCTTCCAGGGTAGTTAAGTAAGCTAAGTAATATGAATGCTTCTTACGTATATCATTAAACTATGCCTACCTTAATGTTTGCAATAAGAGTAAGAGGAGTCTATGTATCCTTTATTTATTTATTTAGTTTGTAATGTCATTTCGCCCCCCAAAAAAGAAGGATGTGAAACAATAAAACTGGTTAGCTAATCCCAATTGAATTTGGAGAACATGGTGGAGTTTTAACTACAATGTATTAATATGTAATGTTACTGTGCAGGTTCTGGTTACTAAAGTTCAGCCTTACCAAAACTGTACTACCCCTTTAAAATCAAACATGCAACTGAAACCCACATAGCTTAACATGTCAAATAAGCATCATCAAATGACAGGAACAGAAAAACTCCTCGCAATATGCGATATGGTGTATTCAAATGCATGGGTCATATTATTAGTATTATTATTATTATTATATTGTGTCACTTTTATTTAGACGATTACGCACACGTCTGTCCGCGATATGTTAACATGGTCAATCTCCATAAAAAATACATTAATTTGCCATTACATTGCACCATATGAAATAAAATAGTTTACTGCTGAATACTTCATAATAATATTGTAGCGTATTTGAGTAATCATAATTACGCGGAAAATAACTCCCCATTGAAAAGTCTGGGATACGTGCATGTGAATGTGTTATCGTTACATTCTATCACTTTATATCATATTTGATATATTGAAGCAATGGATTTCATGTCAGTATCACTTGAACCCCCGTTAGTATATTCATAGAATATACGTCAATGGTATATTCATGAAGTTCCATGATAAGAAGCGTGTGGTTACAGTTTGTTTATTATGAATTATAGATACCTGTAGTTATTAAGTGTGCTATCAGAATGCTTTTGTTGCAAAGCATAATCACTTTTTCGATCTGCAATCCACCAAATGCTTGTATTGGTAAGTTGATGCATACATTAGTATTAACGATCCCTTTATCATTGAGGAAGTACCGACATTGTACAAACAAAAATACCAAACTTCGAGCATTTAAAAAAGGAAATGTACTTACTCGTCGTGAAAACGGTTCACCCTGTTTGAGTGTAGCAGATGGTGCTCGGTGATTGTTTCTTAATCGAATTAACTCATTATTACCTCTTTCTGGGCAAAAACGGCGCAGACATGTTGGGTTAAAAAGCGATTTGATCAGAAATTAGTGCACCTAGTTGCACTATCGGTTGTGTGTAGTGTGGACATGCACGCACACGGGACACTGCTGCATGCACCAGACACGCCCGAATTGCGAACGCGGGGAAGCCCCTGTCACACAGCCTACTAACTATCGAAGACACCACTCTACTGGTACAGAGGCCACTGAAGGGTATAGCAAAACCTTCCTATCAAAACCACTAAAATGAAGGATCTAGTGACTTATTTGACATATGCCAAAACAAAACCCATAAAAGGGCTGATCTGTGTGTGGATAATAGTATGTCTATTGAGAGATTAGTGGACATGTAATGTGTAATAAATAATGCCATATCGATGAGTAATAAACGAAAATGTAAATGCTCTACTGACTCGTTCCAACAAGTTTGTACATATAGCTGAATTTATCCGCATTATTTTTTGTAATTAAATCGTTAATGGTTAAAGGGATCTAGTAACTTTGTTGACATGTGCAAAAAATGATGAAGGGTTGATGCAATGTATATTGTTGTTATCTCATATGTCCACAGGGTATTGTGTGAATATTTTAAGTCAAATGGACATTGCATGGCCAAGTAATGAGCGACAATACAAAGTGATATTCACTGACTCACTGCACTCACTTTGTACACGGTAAGAAAAACTCTGGGGGAGTTTTTCTTATCTGAATACTTCAATCGTACATATCTTTGTAACGAAAGGGAAATTTGAAAAACCGAAACCGGTCCCATGATTTTATTGTTAATACGAATACAACAAGTTATGATGGAACCGCTAGAATAAACATTTTATTTTGAGGATTTGGACAATGTTACTAAGTCCCTTTAATAAACCAAATATAAACAACATTTGAAAACACTGAGTTGGTTTTATTAAAGTACTCAGAGGAAAACGAAAACGATCCGTCGTTTTAGTAGTGACAGAACCACTAGACATGCACGTGAATTGTGATCGTTTGAGTGTTATTAGTTGATTCATTCGGATAGGTTATGGTTCTTGTTTTGCCGTTGGACCTTGGCGATAGGGCTATCGGTTTTACCTCATGTGTGACCGAGCCTGTGTATGATATTACTGGGATATGTACTCGAAGACATGAGTGAGGAATGCCAACAATCGTTAAATACTGTGATAGATCACAATACAAGTCAACAGTAGAGTATGCTTGGATAGGAAGGACTGCACATCTCAAAGGGGGAATGGACGTTTCCTTGTTTGGATTTGCACGTAGGCCTACACAGTGAGAATTCACTTTCGATTTGTATTTTGAATGTTATCTTTAGTCTTCATAACGTATGTAATAAATAGTTCTAGCGTGGTTTCATTGTGAGCGTTTGTCATACGGCGGGTGTGAGGGACATCCCCCCCCCCCCCCCAATCAATGTTTGCATTTAACGCAATTGAAACATAAGGAGAAAGTCCGATTTGAGATAAGAAGGAAATGCATATAGTGTGCCACCAATAATTCGCGTGCGTGCCCCCACCCCCCCCCCCCCCTCATTAGCCTGACCGCATTCTACCACTGGATTTTTTTGTTTAATTTGCAAAGCGTATAATAATCGTTACAATAAAAAAAAAAACAGGACTTAGTAACATTGTCCAAATCCTCAAAAACAATCATAATTGATTAAATCTGAGAGATATCGCATCTGGTAATCCACTCAACAAAAGTTTTAAAAAAATGTCTGGAGCTATGTTCCAGAGCTATTTTAATTTACAGCATTCGACTATACGGATACTTTAGAAAGGTATCCAGTATGTGGACTATTACAGAATTGTGTTGGTGTTAAATGTCCAGTAAACATCAGACAACATACGAATAACATTTAATTGAATAGTAAAGTTTCGGTACAGAGAGTACAGTTTTGGTCAAACTGAATATAGGTAACCAAAACCTACACCATAACATTTCAAACTAATAACATATAACTAGTAATGAAGTCCACCATGCTCGAAATGTATAAGAAATTCCAAACGACTAAGTAAAAAGCTTGTAATTATTTTTTTTAAAGAGCCGTTTTCGCTTTCTAAAAGCGCATGTTGGTTACAATCATTTTTCATGAAAAAAAATATAGTCAGAGCATCACCAATTGCAGTGGCGTATCTACGGGGGGCACGGGGGGGGGGGGGGAGGCACGTGCCCCCCCCCCCCCCCCGTGCCCCCCGAATCGTTTGGCAAAAAAAAAATGTCGAAAGACCCGAAATTAAGCCAAATGTGTCGTTATCATTCATTATTATCATGTGTTATTTAATGTGTGATGATAATGATGTTATCAATTATAATAATAAAAAAAAACATAAAAGTCGTTCCATAGTAGCAATAGCGCACTATATCAGTTTGAAGAATCCTTCCAAGTGGGAGGCCGCGGGCATATAGCGCCTTAATTATGCAAATTGTCAGTCCCGCGCGCGAGGATCGACGCTCCGTTAATACCGCATTTCAGTAGTATAGAGCGCGTAGGCCTAACAAACTGCCTAGCGCGTGGTAAATCGTCCACGAGGGGCCTCTGCAGGATCCTGCAGCTGCCTCCCGCTCTCATAGATAATTTTGACCGTTTGATGTTTCATGCATGCTATAATTTTAGGCGCATAGTTGCACTACTTAGTCAAAAATGTCTAGGCAAAGACAAACTTCCTTGACTAATTACTTCAAGCCAAATGCACCCGTTCCATTAATTCATGATGCATAGGCCTACTGTTGATGATCATGATTGTAAGAGCACTAGTCATCTTCTCCAAAGTCGACATCTGCATCAATTGAGCATAGGCCTACTGAACCTAACCCAAGGGACCCGTGTCGTGGGTCTAGTCACGCGGTACTTGAAAAATGGGCGACAACAAGCGGTGGACGGGGGAGGGGGGGGGGGGGGCATCCCCCCATATTCATTTGAAAGTCTGTCTCGCGTATGCACCAAATCGCACAATTTAAAGCCAAACATTTGCAAAAGCTCCCTACATACCTCTTGGTCGCTTCGCTCCCTCGCAATGCCCCTCTCACTTTAGAGAACCTTTTGCCCCCTTCTTGAAAATGATCCTTCTACATTAAGTGCACCATTTACAGATCCACCTAACCAGACAATGTACGCGAGAAACAACAGTTCCACATAGGAGATACACATGGGATTAACATCGTGAGTTTTAGTGTGTCCACGGGCGTTTGATCCCGGGGGATAGGGGATATATCCCCCACGTTTTGATGGGGGGGGGGGGGGGGGGGAGGGAGTGGCCTGTACAAGTACAAACAATCCCCATTTTTTTCGTTAAATCTGTTTAAAATCTTACAAAATTCATAATAACAATAATAATCATAAGGACAATAATGACCATACTTCTAAAGTGATATTTTAAACACCAATTTCGAAAATTTCTCCACGTGGGAGGGGGTAAACCCCCTCCCACACCCTCCCCCAAATAAGTATAGACATGCACGGACGATGTGAGCGTATTTGAGTCAGGTGTTTGTATAGGTTCGATTGTATTTGTATACTATATAGCGGTCTAATCATGAGGGTGAAGATTTAAGTCATGATTTCTTTATCAAATTTCCTTCCAAGGTATGCACCAGATTGCATTATTTCGAGTGAAAATTTGCAAAAGCTCCCTACCGTGGGAGGGGGACACCCCCCTCCCACACCCCCCCCCCCCCCTCGGGCGCTTCGCTCCCTCGCAGTTGTGCCCCCCAATCCGTTGACCCTCGCTAAACCACTGACCAATTATATGAAACCTCGTTTGTAGATTTTTTGAATATGTACACAAAATATGTATTTTGCCGTCAATGGCTAGTTCAAAATGGTCCAATTATTGTGGGGCCCAACAATAATTAAAATTGCTTATATTCATGAATATTTTAGCTCTCTCTTAACCGGTTTTGATCAAATAAAGTTTATTCTCTCATTGAATTTGACACTCAGTTTGTCATGTATTGTTTTTATTTAAAATGAAACAGAATAAATAAAACTGAAAAAAGTTACCTCACACAAAAAAAAACGTTATTTGTTGTAGCGCCCTACACTAAAACTCAACTATCTCGTTAAGATATTTGGTATATGAATACATAATAACTAAACCCTATAAAGCTCAATATTTGTTGCAGTTCCCATGCCAAACGGGGCACTATCAAGAGGGGGGCATATTAGTGTCCATCTCTCCAGTGTAATTTTGACCGGACCAATTACTTTTACACGTGTACAGCAAGCTGAGCACAACAACTTCAACTAGCTGTAATCGTTATCATTTCCGAAGGTCACATTATATTATATGGATAACAGCAGAAAATATCCATCCCGTCATCTTTTATATTTTCTGCCAAAAAATTCACGTGGAAATGCATTGCTATATTATTATCATTATGACATTATACTGTAATCAACAACGCAGGATCTTATTTGAAAAAACAGCGCCATCTCAGTATTACGGTACCTAGGATATGGATACTTTTTTTGTGGATTCTGTATGAACAAATTAATAACAATTCCTAATATATCGAGCGCTTGACACAAGTGTTCCTTGTGCCCCTCCCCCTCCCTAAACGCTCGTTTAGTTGTCATGCAGCAACCCTAAACTTGCAATACCCCCGGAACATAGCACAGCACCTTAGCAACTTCACTTCTGAAACACATGTTCTCCCTGCGAAAACAGTACATGTATTATAGTGTATTATCATATATAAATTATATATTCACCAATCATTAAAACATGACTATAAATATCGTCAGCGGTCAAGGAAAAAATGAAACAATGTAACGTGAACGTTCCAGACGGCGGCGGGTAGACCCTTCTGATATGACTTTGTATGTGCTGTGTGTGTTTGTTTATATTGTTTTTGGTACATTGATATTGTTCATATTAATATGTAGAGATGCAGAGTATGATGTACGATGTCAGGCGCAATACGCAATATAGATCAACATTATAAATAACAATTGAGATTTATATATGTATTATTATTCTTATTATGTAAAACAATTATCATAATAATAATACCGATACCACTTTTACTACTACTAATACTACGACTACTACTACTACTACTACTACTACAACTACTACTACTACCACTACTACTATTAATAATAATAATAATATTAATACAAATAATAATAATGATAATAAAAATACTACTAATAATTATATTAATGACAATGATAATGATAATACTAATAATACATTTTATTTGGGTCAAATATTGTTTAATTATGATAACAATAGTATTGTATTATTATTTTCATCATCGTCATTAGCATTATCATTATCATGACTACTCCCCCACCCCCTCCCCCCCCCCCCCTCTCTCTCTATCTCTTCTGTACTCCTTCTGTCTCCCGTGATAGTGCATACACTCATGAACCCTGTAATATTCACTCATCATTTCATATTCACAGCAACATTAACCGGGGACGCCACAGAACAATTCTAGGCATAGATTATTCACAACTGCAATACAAAGAAATGCCAACAAACTTAGACTTGTTTATAAAGTCATGTTCATGTGCACGCGCAAGTAAGAGATGATAATTGATAAGGACTATAATGAGAAGCGTTAACAATCAATTTTTAGGAGCCTAAAAGATGAAAATATTAAAGTCAACAAACACCCCCACGTTTTTCTGTGTGCACACAATGATTCTTGAAGCGAAACAAGCACAATCATAGGCGTACCCACGAGTCTCGAGTCCACTTGTTAGC
>JBAMJV010000143.1:0-41091 GCA_037951105.1 Echinarachnius parma
TCAAATTGTTTTATTTTTAATTACTGGAAGAGTAATACGCATCGTATATATCAACTTCATTATCTCCTTTATAAAAGCAATACACCTGTTACATGATCATTGCGCAAAAATGAGAAATTAGCCTTCAAAATAGTATCATCTAGTGACAAAATGTTCAGATTTCAGATTTTCAATACTTTTTATTTTAATTTGCAATTTCATAAGATGTTTAAAAAACAAAAATATGCCGACGGATCTAGAATTTATCCATTATTTACACAGAAAGATGTTCTGGTGTACACCCCACAGCATTTTCCGGGTGTCTGGGTGCAGGCTTACAATTTTAAAAAGCCAAATTTTAATGTTAAATTATAAGCAGAAATTATCTCTACCAGTAACGGATCACCCATTTTCGAAACCTTATAAAACAAAACTAAAGATTATAATAAATTTTGTTTTGCTCTAACAATGTATTTCACTAAAATCTGATATTTCTAAATTAAAAATCGGAAATTACTTGGATATTTTGGTAAATTTTAGTTTTTGTGTGATTTTGCAAACATTCCATAAGGATCATGATTGTGTAGCAGAATTCAAATCTTCATAACTACACAAGGAAGCAAGTTTAAGGAGTTATATTTTGTCTGGTTATTAATTGCTAATTGGCAAACACTTTGATGACAGAATAAACAAAATTGGTCAACTAATTTTCAAATAAAGTCAGGTGATCCGTTACTGGTAGAGCGTAAGGGGTTCGTAAAACGCGCAGTGATTTGCGTATTAGTGGCGGAATGAGTTCGAATCTACAATATTCATAATCTGCACCATTTTAGCTTTCCAACGATGTATGATATAGTCCATGAAAAATATTTTGCCTTGGCAAAAAATTGTATGCACTAAAAAGTGATATGTTACTGGTTGAGCTACGGTACTGTGATCACATGCTTTTTATTAAGTTGTTTGTATTACCTTTCAAACATGGTGGAGTAGTTTGTAATGTTATGGTGCAGGTTCTGGTTACTAAATTTGTCACAAAATATTGGACCAAAACTGTACTATCCATTTTAATAACTAATATAAAGGGTTATCACCGTTATATACGATGCCAGAATAGCGTCTGTACAATATATCTCAGCTTGTCTTGTTCGAAGTATAAACATTTAATTTGCATGGGTTTCATGATATGTTATCAGTTATGTTCCCAGCATATTTTGGTATCCTTTTCATTCGAATCTCTGCACGCATAACTGAACAAACAATAATCTTTAGAAGATCAAGATTTCACAACTGGTGAGACTGGGTGAGGAATAAAACGGTGTTTTGAACACTTTTTGGGACATTTTTTCTGACTCACTCTATAAATAGGGCTTATTTTCTCCATATCACATTTAAATTGTTTAAATCTCAGATAGTAATATGTGATGCTCGCGATGCTCCATACAAAAAGAATTGCTTGTAATTATTCATATCCTTCTTATGAGGACTGTCATCCGTTACCCAAGGTTGTGTCGTTTTACAAAAAAAAATATTACAAATTATAGAAATTGAAATTTCGTGCGTAAAATTTAAATGCAATGCCGGTACACACAATTCTGACGAAACGTCGAGTGCGCTCCATTTTACACCACACATGCACTCTGGTCATATCTAGACCATGAAGAAAGTCGTTTCAGCATTCCATCCCACCAACGTTACGTACCGTACATGCCGTAATTATTGTTGGCTTCTTTCCTTTTCGACTAGTTTCGAGAGAGCACGTCTACACTCATTCAGCTTCAATGGCGTCGTGTGGCAGGATAAGCCAACAGACATGGGACGCTATGAAGATAGTCCCTACGCTCTTCTTACAGACGTGGTTCGTGATGGGAGTTATCAAGTCGGTCGGGGTCTACTTCCACATATTGGAGCTCAGTCTCGGGGTGACTGCAGCAGGTTTTGGACTGACGCTCGGTCTCTTCGGGGTGTGTGTGTTTGGTCCAGGTAATGTACATGTACTAGTTAAATTAAAACGTTATAAACTGGCAGCCCAGCACAGTCGGGTGCATTGAAGAGGATATTTTACAAATCGAAGCACATGAACATAAAGAATAATTGATCATTTACATAATACATGAACATGTAACAATCGCAGAAACCTTCATTGAACAGTGTCGTTACCATTTTACTTGATGTTCACAACTTAAACAAATCATTTATTTGGGCTTTGAACAATTATAATTAATTAACTAGGCTAATGCTGTAACATGATTATTTTAAATGTTGTAATGAATCCAGATGTATAGAGAATAATTCTGAGAGTTAGTATAATCGACAAAACTATCGGTATCAAGTCAGATTTGTATCAGTTGTGTATTGAGTCACCTATCATTATTAACTTACAAATTCAACACACTGGATGTATAGTATCCTTTTGATACAAATGGGGTGTCTATTAAAGTAAAAGGCCTGTTGTCATTAAAAAGGAGCCGGACTTAAAACTCAAGAGGGCGCTCTCTAAAGCCTCATTGGTTTCAACCATTTTTTTTTATTAAAACAAATTGTGCATGTCATGTTTTGTTGAAATAATTATTAAATAGAGAGATCATCAACAACTATTAAACAAAATCTTTTCCAAATTTGTTAAAAGGGTAAGCGTTTTAAATTTTTCTAAAATCATCGAATAAACCTGGGGTCCCGGGATTATTCCGATCGCATTATATTTCAGATGTTCTTAACCGATTTGTATCAAATAAAGTTGATCACATAAAATCATGTCAATAACATTGTATGCTCTTTCACATTTGAAACTTGGTTTTTATTATAAACTCACAAGCAAATTATTTTGTGCATCGCCCTCTTTACCAAAAACTCTACTATCCCTTTAAGAATGCCTCTGGGGGACGTTATTGTATGTTCATGATATGATGTACATTTGTTGGAATAGTGTGCCGCTATTTAATCATGTCAATATTTAACTGCCTCTACCAATATAGGCCCTCTTGTGGTGTACGTTTACCACCACGGACGGTATAGACGTCATATGATCATAGCTGGTGCGTGCCTAGCATCTACCGGCTACCTCATTGGTTCGGCCGCCCCTAGCAACGCCATTCTAGCTCTAACCATTTCGGTTTCAGGTGAAGTATTACTACTGTCGTTTTTGTTGCACGTCGCATAATAATCATGCGGGGTCATTTCGTGTCAAATCAACCAATATATAAACAAAATTATTATCGAATCCGCTCCAGATTTACTTACATAATTATCTTTAAGGTAATTCAGAATCCGTATCACATTTGCAAACACCGCGAATCTTTTTCAGAATGTGCATGTAGCTAGGGAATAATGTTAATGAAATGTGAAAGAAATATCAAATCAATTGAGCCCTCACTTATTTTTCTGCTTTACTTCGGGAAAATATGGCTACAGGTATAACTCAGCCTCTAGCTAATTGGCACTTGATTAGTCTATGCTTATGCGAAATACGTTAGTTACACAGCGACACAGTGGCGGACACAGGGGGGGGGGGGGAGGCCCAGGGGCCCGGGCGCCCCCCCCCCCCCCCCCCCCCCACAGCTAAAACAAATTAATTAAAAAAATAAAAATAAATAAACTAAAGACACTGTCCATAAATGCCTGGTCTTCCCTACCCCTAACTTTGATTATCATTATTTTTTCTTAAGAAAAAAATACTTTCAATAAAAGGATACTTGAATTATTTGTGTGTAACATGATACATTTCTGCAGAGTGAAGGCCCCCCAAATATTGTATTCGCAGTGCACGCGACATGGCACCCCTGATTGGTTAAAAGTAAGGTTCGAGCAAGAAGAGAGAAGGACAAACCAACAGAAAATTCGATGAAAAATATACGGAAAGGGCCGGTCGTGTACAGTACAATGGCAATACGCGTAGTTTTTTTGTTTGTTTTTTTTTCCGGCGTGCAGCGCATCGCAGCCCACGTGTACGTGAAAAATAAACACACAGTTCAGCAACGTTTACAACGTGTCGAATATCAACTTCGATTGTACACTTCGTAATCTCATATCCTGAAGCTCGAGTTTACAAAATTATTCCAATTATACCGTTACAACATGAAAGGCCCATTTGATATCTGTTGATAGTGGCGTATAATAACATTCATAATTATATATTATTGATAGTAGATTAGATAAAGTACATAATGTTCTGTGTTCTTTTGTTAATTGAGCCGTTTTAGAACAAATCTTGTGCAGATGCACCACACAACTTGCAAAGAAATCCCAAGACAAGCTTCAATAAGACCACATTCATCTCGGTGCTTCTTCTACTTTATTGTTAAAAGCCGTGGAAAATATGTTTCCTAATTTGATATGCAATATTATTATAGTACATTTTGTTTGGTATAATTTTTAACATCAACCAGTGACAAAGTCGCGTTTCTTTTTAGATGAGCATACAATTATAATATGTTACATCAATAGTCATAATACTCTGATTTTCCTTTTTCTTGATCTTGTTCAGGACTCGGGGTAAACATGCTGAATGTGTCACTGATACTGACTCTGGAAGACCTTGGCGGCCAGCATTTCACAATCCTCTATGGTATCGGGAAATCTGGTTATGCCATTGGGATGGCCCTTACGCCACTGTTAGCGGACTATCTCATGAATATATACGGTTGGAGAGGATCGATGATGATAATCGGGGCACTGATGTCCAACCTCATACCCCTTTCCATGCTCGCCAGACCCCGTCTTGTCTCAGAAGGGGATGCGTTGGCACCTAATAACCACCAGGGCGTAGGAGAAACGGCTGATGACGACGTCAGTAAAACCCCAAACATGATGAAAGGTGACGAAGATATGGAGTTGTTAGCGATAACTTCTAGAAACGAAACAACATCTGTTACCGGTGATCAGCAAGCGAACGCTGACCATTCAACTGGTCGGGAAGCCGCTATGTGCGGTCAGTATAACCCGATGGTTGACCAAAAAGAGACTGCAGCTCCTTGCTGGGGCAGGGTAGTTGATGTGCTCGCGAATTCCGTTTTCAGGCGCGACCCTTGGCTCATACTAGTCATGGTTGGCTGTCTGTTCTTCGGAATGGTGGACGGAGGGTGGCATGCCTTTCTCATACCCCATGCGGTCGGCCAGGGGATATCGATTTCCAGAGCCCTGGCACTCACCTACTCGGCAGCCAGCGGTAGTTTCATCGGTCGGGGGCTGATTGGCTTTGCAGTGGCTCGGATAGGCTCTAGCCATGACTGGCTAATCGCTTCACTTACACTTAACAGCATTTCCCTCCTTGTCGATGTGTTCCTGCATATGTATGCCGTCATGGTGGTCACTTCGTTCTTCGCTGCAGTGGCGATTGGTGGAGTCAATATCATGCTGGTGACGCTCTGCAAAGAACAGGCAGCTCATTCGGATTTCCCAGTTCTGTTTGCTGCTCTGGAAATCACGTTTGGAATCGGGGCCTTCATCGGGGCTTCAATGGCAGGTGAGAAAATAAACTATTCTTGTAATTTTTCTGCCCAGAAATGTTAATCCATTTTCGCGATTAGAGGCAGAGTCTCTGGTAAAAGAGCCAATAGAGGTACAGTGGCATGCCCAGAATTTAAGACTAGGGGGTAGAAAATAGCATTCAAGCGAATGATGATATACCTACCTAGCAGGGGATCTAGGGGCGAATGCCCCAGAAGCTTTTGGGTTTTAGCCTTTTAGAACTATCAAGATGTATAAGGAAATAAGAAGTATTTGGCTGGTATTCTGAGACGGAATCGACGTTACCATTGAATAAATTAAATGACGATTGTTTGAAAATGGATGAGAAAGCCTAGCATACAATACCTTGTATTTCGTTCCGAATATATAGAGTAATACGATGAAGTTATTTAAGCATCAAACATCCCGTTATGCATAATGTTAAAACAAAAATACAATTAAACCATGAGGTTGGACTACTGACATAATGTTCTACTAACTGCATTGTATTTTGATCTCTCCGCTCCAGGGTTGATTGCCGATAAAACCGATGATTTCAACATGTCGTTCGCCTTCTTAGCTGCCATGAATTGTCTTGTGATCTGTTTGATGCTGCCACTCAAATGTGCGAAAGATAGATAATTCTGATTTGTACTTGGTTCAAAATAAATTCTTTTTTTCGTTTCTTCAAAACGCTGCTTTAAAGTATGGACATTGTGAACATAAATATCACGTCCCTACATTGTAGGAAAAAGAAACACACACAGTGAAGCTTATAATTTATACTACACACTATAATCACGGTTGCTATTCTTGTGGGGCTCGACAGTCACATACTTCAGATGCAACTTGTGCAAATGTCTCCTTAAAGGTCATATGACAAGCAAATTAAAGGGATAGTTGAGTTTTGGTCAGGAGGGCGCTACAAAAAATATTTTTTGTGAGAAAATGATCTACTCCAAAGGAACGAGTCATCTGAGGCAATGGGTATACAGTAACTACAGTCAAAATTCGTAGAAAATAATTGTATGTGTCAAATTGTCAACTTTGCAGAATACGTTATACGTATCAACATATTCCCAAAATGTCAATCCCCCACTGTCCATGTCCATCAAAGCAAAGGTTTTCTGAACAATCTTCATTTCGGATATTTGTTTAGAACTTGAGCAATCCGCTTATCAATGCCCCGTGTCAACACATCACCTGTTAAAGGGATCTAGTAACTTTGTTGACTAGGGCAAAAAGTGATGCGTGGTTAATAAAAATGCGTATTGGTGTGATCTGATATGTCCAGAAAGCAATTTGTGAACATTTCAAGTTAATTGGATGTTATTTTGCGGAGCAATGAGCGAAAATGCTAAATGATATTCACTTACTCATTGCACTTAGTTTGTACAGCGCAGCAAAGGGGCTCCCTTAGATAATTTGATATCCGAACACTTCACTCGTTAATATCTCTTGAACGAAACCTGTCTCATGCATGCTTGACTGCTTGTATTGAATATACAAAAAAAAAACAAGGTACGAGGGAACCGCTAGAATTATAACTGTATTTCGAGAATGTGGACGATGTTACGAAGTCCCTTTAACTGATAGTAACCTATTCTTCTGCTGGGAGAGCTCTGCCTCTGCCATTTTATCATTGTATATTATTGTACAAACGACACAATGTTATCAACATATATATTTTTATGTTAAAAATCAAACATTAAGTGTGAAATCAATAATATGTTATTTTTCACAGTGATGAATCTGAAAATGTGTAAGTGACTCATCTATATACAGGGTGTCCCAGACAGAATGCAACACCTACGATGGTTACTTTCATCAACATCATCGACCTAATGTCATTGTTTTTTGTTTGATTAGGTAGAACATTCTTTTTCCAACAAAATTTTGGGTAAGGCGTTTGGATCCTAGGGCCATTTTTCTGAGGCAATGTCGTTTCCTAAATTTGCTACTTTTTCGTCTCCAGCGATCCTCTGAACACTGAGACATTCTTGCCCCACGGCCTCCCATAGACAGAAGAACCACATGACTGCTCTCCCTTTGATAGAAAAGACAATGTTGCGTAATCGAGTACCCCGTACGGTATGGCTCATATTGTCTTCCTTATCAAAGGGAGAGCAGTCGTGCGGTTCTTCTTTACAGCTAATTCTATGGGAGGCCGTGGGGCGAGAATGCCTCAGTGTTCCGAGGATCGCTGGAGACAAAAAAGTAGCAAATTTAGGAAACGACATCGCCTCAGAAGAATGGCCCTTGGATCCAAACGCCTTACCCAAAATCAATGCTTATGGTATCATTTTGTTGGAAAAAGAATGTTCTACCCAATCAAACAAAAGACAATGACATTTGGTCGATGATGTTGATAAAATTAACGATCGTAGGTGTTGCATTCTTTCTGGGACACCCTGTATAGTGCCTTTTTTAAATTGATTACTACAGCTGTACCTGGTACCTGCATAAACATTTTATCATACTTCCGATTGGAGAACATTACTTTGTATATAATATCATATGTTGAATCATACTTAGTAACCATGTTACATTATTTAACGAGACATTTTCTGTATTTTTATATTCAATACCCTTGTAAAGGGTGAACAATTATTGACAAATTTCGCTTCATATTTCATTTCATTTTAGGATTAGTGACAGTAGAAGAGCAATTCCACCGGAGAGTGGACATCACGTGAAAACATCAAATTGATTTTCATTTTAATTCCAGAAACTTTCCCGCATCAATTTAATGTACTCTGTACAACATGTCCCAAAATTAATTACAACGGGACTTTCTGAAACGATAACGTAAAAGATAGTAGATCAATCAGAATGATATTTCAGGGTATGAAACTATAACTTATTACCTACATCTTGCAGAAAATCCTATTCGATTTGCTTCACTGGTCATGGAGAATGAGGATCTTTTGTCAATCATGTCATGTGTCCATTTTCGTTCATAACGCGTGAACACAATGGACAACACGTCTCCTTACAAAACCTGGAGCCCGGAGGGAAGGGACATCTGACATGATTGACAAAAGATCCTCATTCTCCATGACCACTGAAGCAAATCGAATAGGGTTTTCTGCAAGATGTAGGTAATACGTTATAGTTTCATACCCTGAAATATCATTCTGATTGATCTACTATCTTTAAATTTATTGCTGCAGAAATTCCCGTTGTAATTAATTTTTGGACATGTTGTATACTTATTTGGCATGATATGTAATACATGTATATAGCAGACTGTCGGTATGGTGCTTTAACATGTGTCAATTTCCACTTTCACTTGCTGCTCCTGTTCAGTATTGTACCTCATTGATGTGCCATGTTTGTTCATATTAATGTGTATTTTGCCATGTAAATTTAAATTATTTCATTTGTTCAGCCAGTGGATGCCAAATATCAGTTTTTGAATATGGGGAATAAAATCTTTATATCTTTATATCCATCCACCTACCTATCTATCTATCTATCTATCTAGTAGATGGATACTGTACAGTCAATAAAATATTAATGGAAAAAACATCTCATTGAGCTCAACTCGTTTTACTTGATTGACAGCTATGAAGTAATTGATCCATCATAAAGAAACTGGGCATGGAAACAACCCCCGCCCCCAAAGAAAAAAAGTTGGGCTTTAGAGGGTTAAAGGACCTAAAGAATACAACGTACTTTTACACTTATTCCATAGTTGATGACTTGAAACATAGGTCTGCCGAAAAAAAAATCCATGAAAATAAAAACAGTAGTGATTTAAGACTAGTTTTCTGATGCCAAATCTCAGCCAGTTTACACCCACATTTAGGGCCCGGAATCGGCAGCGTGATCGACATGTGATTGACAACTCATTGGCTTACGTCATAACGCGTCATCTACAGAATTTAGTTCATTAGTCCGTTCTTTAGATGACGTCACATTTTGGCGATTTAAAAGGGGCGTTCCCAGGACAATAAGATATTTACTCATTACCCAAAAATTGATTGATTTCATGAGAAATGACTGCCAAATTCTTTTTCTTCGGGAAAAATTAGATAATTATAGAGAGCCGAATTGTGAAAATTAGGCCATCTAGACGATGTAGTTCCTTTAACACAAACATATTGCCATTTGTAAAACACTACACGACATGACGACAATGGCCTGAATTCGCATCAGTGGCTCAACTTGAGCCTGTCCTAAAAAGACAAATACTACCGGTAACCAGTAAAACCCATTTTGCACATGCAGACTTGTTGTCTCGTTGCTTTATTCGCCACCATATATATTCTAATTGTTTCTTTCATTATCCAAGCCAATCCCTGGTAATTCTGCTAAGGAATAGTCAAAGGGCTGCTTGCCATTTCAGTAATAGTACAACCGGTCACCAGCAATGTCCTGGATGATCCAGGACGCAATTTGGCTAATGACCGACTATGATTTAATTTCAGGGGACCTATTGTCCAGGGGGTATATTCTGAAAACGATTTTAATTTATCGTATCTCTATACGACACTAACATATTTTTAGCCAAATCCGTAATTTGAAACTATACTTAGGAATAAGTAAATTAGTGACATAGATATGACGTCCCGGATTCACGATGCTCTACATCTATGGAGTGCCATTTATAAACTGATAATGTAAAATGTTGATGGTACACATTTACTAAATTTTTGCACCAAATAAATGTTTGTCTTCTCAGTTGGTGAAATTTGCTGGTTACATAGCAAGCATGAACATGCACTAACAGTCATATCATTAGACATTATAAATTGGTTTGCTTGTATATGATATATTGTGCGAGCAGCACTCCATAGATGTAGACCATGGTTTTAACCATGGTGTGTACAAACCCCCTTTGTGAATCCGGGCTAATGAATTTTAACTTCAAATTATAATTAAAATACACCCCCATGATGACTATAAACAGAACTCAATCGATGGACTGGATAATGAAAGACAACAATAAGAATATCTCCGGTGGCGAATAGCCAGAAGACAGTAGGTCTGCAGGAGCAAAATGGTTTATCAGCTAGGTTACCGATAGTCCTTGTCTTTTTAGGCCGGGCTCAAGTTGAGCCACTGCTGAGAATTCGGGCCAGAGAATCTGAATCATCATACATTAAAACAAAAATCATAAATGATTGACTCTGTACAGTGGGTATCATACAAACGTGTACTATCTAACCATAATTGTTCATAATCTAGACCCAGTCTCTAACGATGTGCGTTAAAAACAATGATTATATAATGCTTCCAACCTACCAATGTACAATAAATTGTTGCATGAATTTGCATTAATCAATTTAGCCTTTTGTTTCGAGCTTTGAAAGGCAGGACCTTTGATGATTGGCGCCTTTCCCTCTCCAAAGCGTATGTCCAACCAGTCATCATTATGTGTCATTTCTCAGAGTTGGGTGTAAAATTTTCAACCCAAATTGGCACAGAGGCTCTCTAGGCCATACTCCGTCCAACGCCATTGGCTACACGGCAAACGATGCTTGTGCTCCACCAGGAAGGGGTGTCAGCAAGCAATGTCCACTATTTCGTTGGAACATTGCTCAGTTTACGGTCTGTACAATCCTCAGACGTCATCGAGAGAGAGGGTCAATTACAGCTACGGGAATTTCTAGGACGTCCACGATTGACCACCAGGATAAATGATCACAAATTGCTTAACTTGTGCCGTAGAAACCAGAAATGACAAAAAGGAGCCTTCGCCGTCTATGAAGAAGTCACTATGAAATCAACGCCTTTTGCCAAACTGTACATCGGAGATCGCTCTAACATGGTCACCGAGCAAGACAAACTACCAAGTGTCCACTCCAAACCATGCAACCGAGATTTACCGGACGTCCCTGGACTAGGGAGCCCAGAAGATTGCCGCCTTGACTCTAGTGATATGTCATCTTAATGGGAACGAGCCATATCATCCTTGACCGAACAGATGGAAGACAAAGGGTTCGTCGATTACGCGGCGATAAGCTCCAATATTTCTGCATTCACAAAACGACTTGAGGTTGTGATGGCCCAACGGTGGTATGGCTCGTACCAAAGGCGCCGGAAGTGGGGGGCAGGGGGGGGGGCGGCCGCCCCCTCCTTTTTGCCCCCCCCCCCCCCCAAAAAAAAAAGAAAGAAAAAAAGAAGAAGAGTGGGAAAGAACAAATAAAATGTATGAGCTAAGACTTGTTCATTCTAACGTTAAAAAACTAATTTATACATCCATTTGAAGTTTTCGCTGCGCGCTTCGCGCGCGAACAAATTATCTCAGTTTGTTGTGTAATGGTCTGGGCGAGTACCTTTTCAGTACCGGGCCACGTAGTTCCCGTGTAGGCTGGAATTGCTATGGCTGCTTGTATGACGTGCACCAAATTGCACCATTTCAAGTATATAAATGCAAAATCTACCCCTCAAACCCTCCCCCTCTGGCTCTGCCCCAGCCCTCGGTTGCTTCGCTCCCTCGGGACTCATTCTTGGCTGTAGGCTATGTTGTTGGATCATACATAATGTGGCATTATGGTTTATGTTCGAACTGTGTATGACACTAATACAATATTTGTGTGTGTTGGGGTCCATATATATTAGTGTGTCAACAATTATTTGTTTTATTTGTGAAACATATATTTCAAATTTCTGGTCGATCAAATCATAACACGCTTACCCAGATACAGTTAATCTTAAGCCCGACTTTCCTATCTAGGTATGCACCAATTAGGTAAAATACATAATTATGCAAATAATATGCATTGCTAGAGGTTGCCACGATGGCAACTCATCTTTGATATCTTAAATACATACTTAGAACATAACTGACATATAATAATCCAGAATTATTGCTTATTAGGGGCTGTAGCCACTGAAAATCAATAATATTCATAAATATGCAAATTAGGGGAAGCCATCTTGGATTTCAGAGCGTTTCACATACAGCACTTACAAACGAGCACCGGAAATGGAATCCTTGCCCCAAAATACCATAGAATACCAGTTTTTATCAATATTGCACTATTCCTAGATAAAAAATGACCCCTGACCTTATTTCACAAATATGCAAATTAGCTAATTATCTTTAAAATCGCCAAAATGCACCCTGGGACCAAAACTAAAAAATGGAAACATCACTTTTTATCATCAGTAATGTATGTAGACCAAATTAAAAACTGTTTCCAAGATTATAGCAAAAAATGTCACAACATTTATTTGTACTACATTAGGGGATATACTAGTAGCTAGCTACGGGGGACAGGGGTGCACCTAACTCCACCATCACACACATACGTACACACAAACAAAAGCACGCACACAATGACGGATATACACACACACACACACACACACTTTTTTTATGATTTTTATTTCTCCAAATTAACATAACATTTACAGTTGAATAACATTTCAAATAGTAAAAGTTTACATCTTAAGTGTACAAATCAAGTGTAACATAATGAAAACTTTCGGGCCAAAATGAGCAACAAATAAAACCGCACATTTTGTGTGTAGATCGTGTTCCACCGTGCGTAAATTATGCTCTGCACAGAAATCCTCTCTCCATAGCCGCATTCAGACGATAAAAGCAAATCTCGTGGTTATCTTGTGGTTTGCAATTCTTAAGAATATCTTGTGGTTTGCGCTCGTTTGAACACGCAAAACTCGTGGTTATCTTGTGGTTTCCAAACCACGAGATTGCGCACACTGCAAAAAATGCGCAATCTCGTGGTTATCTTGTGGTTATCTTGTGGTTTGCAAACCACAAGATAACCACAAGATACTTGTAAGATTTTGCGCAGAATGAGCGCGCGATGAGCGCGCGACTGCGCGCAGTCTACTTTTTTTACCGTCTGAACACAATCAGCTTCGAGACTCGTGGTTTGGGTTGACCTCATGACCGAGATATGCTTCCGGTGTGAAAACAAGTCAAGTGAGCGCGCGTGACCTCAAATGAGAAAGGCGCGCATGCTACTTCCGGTTTTAATTCTTAAGAATTGCAACTCTCGAGAATTGGCATCGTTTGAACACACATTTTGAAGTTCTTAAGAATTGCAATTCTTAAGAATTGCCATTCTTAAGAATTGCCATTCTTAAGAATTGCCATTCTTAAGAACTTGGCTTTCATCGTCTGAATACGGCTCATCTGTCTCTTTAAATCCTCTCTCTCTCTCTCTCTCTCTCTTTAAATTAGAAGACTCCGCGCGCTCACACACAAAACAACGCATACATGTATCACGCTCTGCACAGAAATCCTCTCTCTCTCTCTCTCTCTCTTTAAATTATGTCATCGGTGCACAATTCGTACTCCTTTTGTGATTGGGAGAAAAGTTTGAAGAAAAAATGATCACTGGATTTTTGACCAATCAGAAGAAGTTTTTATATCATCGGAAAGAGAATTTATCCAACTTTCCATAACCGTTCACCCCATGGTTTAACGAACTTTTGATCACGCATGATCTGTGAATAAAGGTTGCAGGGTCTCAAAATTCACGCAAATTTCGAGCATTTCTCATAGGCAAATCGCTTAACACTGACATGTTTGAGAAAAAAATGATCACTGGATTTTGACGGAAATAAGACGAAATATATATCAGTGGAAAGATAATGAAATAAACTTTCAGAATCCGTTCACCCCATCGTACAACACCCGCTCCTTACAGAGATATGAATGATTTATTACGAAAATGTAGCTGAAATTATGTGTACTTCCCGTGTAATAGCGAGCGTGCGGTTCGCACGGGGGGCAAACGCGCGAAAGTTTTCATTATGTTCACAAAAATTAAACACAATGAAGATTGGAGACACACAATGGAGACACACACACACACACACGCACGCACACAAACACACACACATACACACATACACACACACACACACACGCAAACAAACGCACACGCAAACAAACGCACACCAACACCGAACGCACTTAAACACATATGTTTTGTGTCCACATGCCAAATAATGCCCAAATCATTGCTTTAACTTCTCGCTAAGTCAAAAGGCTACGATTTCCTTCCCCTTTAAATAGCCTTCTCAGTCATAAAATGGCTACAGTATGGGCGCCATTGATCTACTGGATCTGGTCTTAGTGGCGTAGCCAGGATCAGACCAATCGGGGCAGGGTGGTGGGGCAAGATTTGTTCACATGGGGGGTAAATCTAGTCTAAGATTAAACTTATGTCATGTTTTCGTCACCAAGGGGGAGGGGGGAGGGGGCAACATATCAGCCCCTTCCCCCATAAAAACTCGACGGTAACGCTGCTCTCCCCCCCCCCCCCCCCCCCCCCCCCCTCGACTGCGATATGTTGTTTCCGCCAGCATGGTCAGTACTTGTGCCATCGATGAGAGATGGCGCTAGATTTGCATGAATACGCAGGGATGTATATAATTATACGCCACATATTTCAGACTTCAGTGAAAATTGTGCATGTAATGATACGATTTACTAAATGAACCGCTTCTCTTTTTTATGGCAAAAAAGAAGAATCATAAAGAGGATTCGAACCCACGATACCAAGCGGTGAAGACCGCAACGTGACCAATATGCCACGTGGATCGCAGATTGACAGATTATTCACGGATTAAACGAACCTTATTTCATTTGTTCGGATCAACGAGCCCTATTTTATTTTCGGGGTAACGAACCCCCAGGCAGGCGCGCCGTAAGCAGTTTTGGATGGGGGGGGGGGGGAGGGGGGGCAAAGACCTAAGGGGGCTCACAATTTGTGTGTGTGTGGGGGCTTATGCCCAACCACACTGACTCACCCCAGACCATATATACGCAAGTTACACAACAAACTGAGAATCTGTTCGCGCACGAAGCGCGCAGCGAAAATTTAAAATGATGTATAAATTAGATTTTGAACGTTAGACTTACGTGTCTTAGCACATACATTTTATTGTTTGTGTTTTTTTTTTTTTTTGGGGGGGTGGCTTTTTTTTGGGAGGGGGAGGGGGGCAAATACGTGTTCCCCCCCCCCCCCCCCCCCCCACTTCCGGCGCCTATGCCCCCAGGTATACAAAATATGTGTTTTTGGAATAGCGAACCTTCGGAATAACGAGCCGCACCCTATAACCGCCAACCTTTTACATTAATTTTTACACATGGCGGTGTTGGTGATGAACTATATTCGGAACTGTACATGAAAGGCGGAACCAATACTTCCTCCCTTCGCCTTACTATAGGGCGCGGCGCATTGCCTCTTGACTCGAAACCTACATTACTGTACAAAAGAGTATCACTGAGCTTTCATAACTGTAAATATCAATTAAAGTGATCCATTATAACGGCATAAGAATGGTTCAAGCGTGATATTTGAGAATTAAATCACACAGCAATATTATTGTAGGATTCTTCCGAATGATGTGTTATAAATTTAGTTTAAAAAAAGGAACACTATTTAACTAGTAAAAAAGGGAACATTTAAGATTATATCACCTAAAGATTAGATCACTTTTGCCAATTTAGCTCGACTGCAATCCATCGACTAGCGCTCTGGAATGGCTTACATTCGATCCTAAATATCTCAATTATTAGGAAGACGTTGGTAAAATCAAAACCGATTTCAGTTTTCGGTTACCATAAGCCAAATAACAATGAAGAAGATAAATGTTATAGCTAAATTTTGGTTGAATATGACAACTTGTCATTAATCTTGATCACTTTAACCTAATAGTGTGATACATTTTGTAAATCATGATAAACAATCCTTTCTTTTTTTAAATTCGTTTACTATATTTATATTTAAGATAAATATAGCGACATGCGTCGTTGTAATGTTAGAAAGCATGCAATATGATATCCACTAAAGTTGTTCTAGCACTTTCGCTTTTATCCAATTATGTGTGTTTCTGATTTTTACGCCACTACAATGAAGTGTCGTCATGTTTCAGATTAATACCGTTTTTTATTTCACTGGAATCTTAGAAGAATCGCAGGGCGGTACTTGATTGTGTATCTTGGCTTGCCAATGTCCTACACATTTAATACAGGAAAACAATGATTAATGTAATTTGTGACAATTATGAATTTGACAGGAAAGGTTTCATGACAACTTACTGTATTGTCATCTGTGCAAATTTAGAGATTTGATCTTGCTCTGATTACTGGTTTATTTGGATTGATATAATTACAGGACGTCATAATCAAGCAGCCCATTTAGATTTTCCCTGACCAACCACCATCAATTAAAGAACAATGGAAGTTCGCACAACGTCACGAATACTGCGTCTTGTAGTTCTTCTTTCTCTGTTCCATGTTCAGTTCGGACTCTGTAGTTCAATGGACAGAAGTTTGATACGTGGTCTTGGAGTTAGGCTAGGACCAAACTTAACAGCTCATGGCGTTTGTCGCGAATTTCTTTCGACTCGAGAGGCGTACTGCGACGGCATGAATCTTCAAAAGGTGCCACAATATTTGAGCCCAAATCTTTTGTGGATCACGTTGCAGATAAATAACATCTCAATTCTTAAGAACGATTCGTTCAGCAGATATACATTCCTCAATGAAATCAGTGTCGCGGGAAATCGCATCCATACAATAGAAAGCGGAACATTTTACCCACTGGAACATCTCCGACATTTGGATTTGAGCTCTAATGAATTGACCAACTTAGATGTTGACCAATTTTATCATTCTAGAAACTTAATTTCTCTCTATCTTTACTTAAATTTTTTGACAACTTTCTCCTACGAAGTAATAGCTTATGCACCCATTGGAGAATTGTATTTGATGGACAATTATTTGACCTTCTTCAATGTGAGCTCGTGTAAAAATAGACAATCATACACATCGATAGACCTAACCTCCAACGAAATTAGACAACTCACAAAAAAGACGTTCATGTTAACCTGCCCTACCAAGGTTCTTTCCATCGGGGGCAATCCTATCGAGTTAGTTGATCCAGACGCGATCGCAGGGATCACAGTACGGTCTCTGTCGCTCGACCAATCCTTTCCTCCAACACTAAACATCGACGTGATTCAAAATGTGTTTCTCGGAGTCTCAAGGTCCAGCTGGATTTCAGAACTTTCCATGATAGGAGCGCTTTCGTTCATGAAACAATATCCACCGAATTTCTTCCAATATTTTCATTATAAGTCTCTAACAAGACTAGACTTGTCTTTGAATGATCTTGTCATTGTTGATCCTCCGATATTAACAAATCTATCGCGAATTTCGGTACTTGTACTTCAGAACAACGATCTATCTGTAATTTTTCCGGAATCATTTGCTGGAATGACGGACCTTCGCGCACTGTTTTTGGAAGGAAATAATATTCGGGAATTTAACCCGGAATGTGATGTGTGGAAAGTCAACATTACTGACCTCTATCTGAACAATAGTAAATCATGTTTTTTGCAGAATTGCTCCTTCATCGGCTTGGAAAATTTACGTTTATTAAGTTTGGATTATTCTCTCGATATTCGTATGAATATTAAATCCAATAGTTTAATTTCATTGCACTCTTCGTGGGTTGAATGGACAGAAATTGTACCATTTATTTTCTTTGATACCCCGAAACTTCAAACTCTTTATTTTCAATCGAACACAGTGCAACCTCTAATTAGTACATGGAATCCAGCTATGTCTTTAAAAAATGCGAAGTCAATGCAGACAATTTTCCTGGATAATTCAGAGGTGCGTACAGACGATTTATGGGACGCAATACGTAATGTTTCATTGTTTCGTGGCATGAATGACCTTACTCATCTCTCTCTCAAGAACAACTTCATACGCGAGGTTATTCCCGGAATATTTTGGAACTTGACACACCTGCAAGAACTTGATCTGAGCAGTGGAACAATCAAAACGATTACAGCCAATGCCTTTGAAGGACTGGTTTCGTTACGTACACTACACCTAGAGGGCAATCAATTGTCGTTTCTCCTTACTTCCACCTTAGTTTCTCTGACGTCCTTGTCAAATCTACATGTTGATGGCAACGCGATTGGTTACCTTGATGCAGATTTGTTCCGCTCCTCTTCATCAAACCTTTCAAATGTGACTCTTGCTCGTAACCGATTTGTGGGGTTTAATCGCAGTAGCTTTCTCCCCATCCGCTCCCATCACTTGAAATCAATTGACATATCAGGAAACCCACTTGCGTGCAACTGTGATCTGAAGTGGTTTCTTGAGTGGTTTGGTGACATACTTTCAAACTCGGACGGAACGCAGTGTTCATCGGCTTCGGCAACTCTAGAGCCTTTGCGCGGAAAGCAAGTTATGCTTTTGAGGTCGGGTGAATATTGTCAGGATAAGATTTTCATCTACTGTCTCGTGTCACTAGCGCTCATTGGATCATCGTGTATCCTGATTCTTGCGTACTACCACAGGTGGTTACTGCGATACAAACTCTTCCTCTTGAGGCTTGCTGTTTTAGGATACAGAGAGATTCAAGATGCCCGAAACCACGACGATTTCGACTATGATCTAAACATAATGTTCACGGAATCCGACGAAGAATGGGCCGCGCGTTATTTCAGACCAGTCCTTAGTGAAGTGCTCCCAGAATTCCAGAGGATCGCTTTCGGTGATGAGGTACTGATACTTGGCATGCACTACCTGGACGCTGTCTGCCATGTCATCGAGACGAGCTACAAGACCGTTCTGCTGCTCAGCAGGGCCGCCGTCAGAGACAACATGTTCATGACCAAGCTTCGCATTGCCATGGACAACGTGAGTGACATCGAGAACGTGGTCCTGATCTTCACGGAAAGCATTCTCGACGATGAGATCCCGTACATGGTCAGACTCTTCCTGAGTGAGCATGGTTCATACATGTTTTGGGTCGAGGACGAGAGAGGAGAGAGGTACTTCTGGAAAGAGTTGAAGAAACGCTTGACGATTAATTTGAGAGTCAATAATTTGATTCCTGCAGAATAGAACTACTATGGAGTTGTAAAAGCCATGGGCCTCCCCCGGGGGGTCACTCTCATACACAAGTGCTTCCCATCTGTGTCCATCAACCTTTGAAATGGACCCTAAATGGCGTATCGCACTTTGAAAACCTAACTCTATTCATGGCACAAAATGCACCTGAAATGGTACCTTTTTGTGATTGTTTTGTTTAGAAGTGACCGACCCTTGAGCGCGATGAGTGCTGATTCTCGTGTCCGTCAAAAAATGATGAGGCCGAGACTGAAACCACTTGTTAAGATGCATCCTCTTGGGCCAAGACCATTGAATATGGTGGTTTTTTTCATCACAGGGGAGGGGTTTGAAGATTTCTAGAGCTTTCCACTTAACAGCAGTCCAAAATGGGGTAGAACTCTAAAGAATGTGATAGCAGAGTAAATTCCTCCTCCCTTAGATATTAATAGAACAGATGTATATTTGACCAGGGCTCCATTGCAGAAAGAGATGCAAGCGATTGTAAGTTACAATTAATAATTGTAAGTCAGATCATGTGTACTAAATGCGCAAATCTGATTGGTTAAACGCGCAAATTTTCTGACTTACAATCAATTGTAACTTACATTCGACTGTATCTCGTTCTGCAACGGAACCATTATAGAGATCGAGAGGCAGTGAACGAGAGGGCGCTATTTCGCTTTCCTATATTTATGTATTTCTGTGTTTTCGCAGTAGAGCCATCGATATACAAAATACTGGATATAACAACAGCGCCCTTTTCATGAAGCCAGCGACAGTGTGAAAAGTACACCCAATACAAAAGTGCTCCATTCACCCGCGTGAATCGATTTACGCGGGTGAATATAGCAACTTTTGTATTGGGTGTACTTTTAAATATTTGCGGCGGCTTCAATGTCTCGCATTCGGCAGTGTGCAGCGTGCTATATCCAGTGTGTATATCGATGAGTAGAGCGGGTTGATAGGAAATGCTTCACATCTCCTTTGTATATATTTAACACACGTTTACAAGCATGTTATCCATTTAAGGTCTCCACAGATTATGTCCTATGTGCCTACTGACCAGCGACATCTACCATTATGGTAATGGGAATAGGCTCTAACTAATCGATGTCAATACTTATACTGGAATACCATAACATTCAAAGCAACATAGAAGAGCACCCCTAACTTCCTTACTCACTCAACCATGAATGAAGATTTATCTAAGCATATCTAGAGATCAGTGGATGTAGGGGTGTGACATGGTCAAGCTCTCGGCCCCTGGGTGGTTTCACAAAGATTCAAAGTTTAACTTTATTCTAAGTTGGACCTAACTATTATGGAAAACCGGTAGTTTCTCTGTAAAAATTGTTTTAAAAAGTTTTTTTAAGGCATAAATTTAGATGAAATCAGTTGTTATTACCCTGAAATAAATGATATACATTTTTGTTGGAAGTTTGAAATACTCGATATTTGGCTTTTGGATATGTTTTACTAAATTCAAGGCTACAAATGGCATTCCATAATTGTTGAGTCCAACTTAGAGTTAAGGTCACTTAATTTGAATGTTACCATAATAGATGACGTTACACAAATGGATTATGCGATTTTATTTTTGAAATGTTTTTATTGACAAACTTTCACACAAATCACATTGTTATCAAAATATCATTAACATCAAAAATATGTTAAAAAGGTTACATAGTTTACAAAAATAAGAACAAGTAGGATTACAATTTGAGAACAAAATAATGAATGCTTCCCTAAATGATATTTATATGATTCAATAGGGTATGATTTACGTTTCTAAGATATTTTTTCCAAAGTATTTCTTTGCTATGTTTACTTCTCCATTTAGTTTCCTCCAAGAAAACTTCATATATCTGTATCAAATTAAACTTTTTCTGCTCTCTAAATAAAATAAAGGATCCTAAATTTATTAACGAAGTAGGTGAATTAAATATAAAAAGAATTAAAGCCAAACTCACGTGAAATGTAATGATTTATGTGAATCTAAATTGATATGGAGCTGTATACCACAAATAATTAACACAGTAGGTGAATTAGATACGAAAAGAATTAAAGCCAAACTCAAGTGAAATGTAATAATTGATGTGAATCTAAATTGATATGGAGCTGTATACCACAAATATAGAAGATGTACGTTTTAAAAGGTGAAAGAGTACAACAGTACTTTGTCAAACAGAAGAAAGTTATTATAAAAATCCAAATAAATGTCCTGTTTTTGAAGTATTGGTTAATTTAAAAATCAATAAGCTCTCAAAGGTTCTTTATATAAGTTTAATAAAAAAAAACATTTTATTCAACCTCATGTTGAAACATATTGGAATGAGTATTTTTATTTTAAAAATTAATTGGTCTGATGTTTGGAAAGAAAAGGTAACCGACATTGTAGAACGTCGTTTAGCGCAATTACATTTTAAATTGATTCACAAATTGCTTATGTCTAATGAATATTTGTTTCGATTTAAATCAATCAAATTAGCATTGTGTATTGAATGTAACTGTGAGTCGTAAATTATTATCTTTTATTCTTCGATTGCATTTTCTCCAAATTACTTTGGGAGAAATTTAGTAATTTTAGTTCAAATATTAAAAGAAAGTGAAAGTTGAGTATGAAGATATTATTATAGGCAGGAAAGGAGCTAAACATACCAAAATTATACTCGTTTAAAATGTGTTAATAAATTTAAGATTATACCAATTATAATATACAAACATACTGACACAGATTATTTAATGCAAGCAATTGGATATGATACTTATATAGACTAAGGAATTAGTGGCATATTCTAAATGAGGAAGTAGTAGTACAAGAAGTAGAATTGTACACAGCGATGTAGATATTCTTGCAGTGAATATGTAGTGAAACCCAGTGTAATATGCAACCTTATACATTTTAAAATAATTCCAAACAAATTGGCAAACATCTTGTCAACTGCATGTTTTCTCAAATAAACACTCTCATAAACAAAAGTGAACACAATGGTATAGATGGAGATGATCTTGTTCATACAATATAAAATCTACATTATTCATTTCAGAATTCTAAAATATCTTGATACAAACAGGAAAACCATCAGAACTAATGTAATTTTAACTCATGATATCTTTCTGCATGAAACACATTGGAGGTTGTTATAGTAATATTGTTAGGGTTGTTTGTTTAATCGTGTATATAGTAAAACAAATGGCACAAACTTGGTACATTTAGTTAAAATGAACGCTCTTGAAGATGGCATTACAATGGTAATGACACTATTTCAATTTACAGTTACAAGTATACCAGTTAGCCAAAGTAATTTCTGAAACGCAAACTGTTCATGGTGCTATATATTTTACAATAGATATAGATCTTGTCAACTGCATATTGTCCACTTGTAAGCACAATAAAGAAAGGAATGGTATAAATATTTGCATTATCAATGATTTTGCAGATATCATTGAGAAAACTTAATCAAAAGCATACATTACTTGAGTGACACAGTTGATACGAGTTCCCGTTTTCGAAATGTAATCATTCACATTTTGTTAATAATCAGTGTAGGAGAAATTCAATACATATGCCATGGCCCCTTTCAACCCCCACTAATTCAATTAGATACATTCATGCATACATCCAATGCAGCAAATTAATCTATATCTTGCTTTGCTATATTATATACATTAGATTTATAATTGAGCTAAGAGAGATTTCATTGGATATAAATGGAAAGTAAATACACTGATACTGTATCTTTGTAACCCCTCTTGTATATATAGGCTTAATGTACTGATACAGTATGAAGTAAAATATCAATTTATTTTCCTTCCGCCCTGTCAAAACGTTCACTATAAAGTACGAGTGAAGTTGAAGGTGAGTTCTTAAAGGGATCTAGTAACTTTGTTGACATGTGCAAAAAGTGATGAATGGTTGATGCAATGTATATTGTTGTTATCTCATATGTCCACAGGGTATTGTATGAAAATTTCAAGTCAAATGGACATTGTATGGCCAAGTAATGAGCGAAAATGCAAAGTGATATTCAGTAACTCACTGCACTCACTTTGTACACGGAAGAAAAACTCGCCCGGAGTTTTTCTTATCTGAATATTTCAATCATACATATCTTTGTAACGAAAGGGAAATTTGAAAAACCGAAACCTGTCCCGTGATTTTATTGTTAATACGAATACAACAAGGTATAAGGGAACCGCTAGAATTACAATTTTATTTTGAGGATTTGGACAATGTTACTTAGTCCCTTTAATATACTTGTGCGCATGTGCAAATTATTTGTACTGAAGAGTCACACAGATTTACACAGACACACTTTTATTGAATACGAGGCAATCCCTGCCGTTACAGACGATGATCTCTCCTGATGTCGTCATCACCGGGCGACTTTGGTATAATAACGATACTGGATCACGAATCCCTTCAAGATGGAAGCTGACTACTTCTTTCTTCTCTTCGTGACCCTCGCCGGACAACTGATCAATCACAGCCTCCTTACGGTCCTCATCCCAGTACACCACGTACAGGTCATCCGTCAGGGGATCGATGCAGCAATTACAGATCTTTTCACTGTGTGTGATTTCCCTCTGCGCTCCCAACCTGTCGATGATGAGAAGCTTGTTACTGCATGGCCAGGGATGCGCGATGATGTCACGCGTAGACAAGACACCGCGAAGCCGCCATATGTTCTCTTTACATGTGATTGTGTTCAAGATTGACCCGTCTTCCTGGTTGATGACATATATGTACCGCTGAATGACTTCAGCAGCTATGATCATCCCATCCCGGTCAACAGCTACACACACCCATTTGCGGTTATCTGACGTATTTCTTGGTAACGTGATGTCCTTGATCAGCTTCCAGTTCTCATCATACAGATTGATGCATCCAGTCAATCTATCACCAGTACAACCTTTCAAACTCTTTCCGCACACTATCGTGTCCCCATCCAGCCGAGCGCAGGATGTAACGAATGTCTTACCATACTGACTCGTGCTCACTCTCTGGGATGTCTTGTTGCACACGTTTAAGCAGTATGTGTGGGACTCGCCTATCGCCACATCTGATATGATAATATCGTCGTTACTCGTACATCCAACAATCCGAGGTTCCTTTATGCCACCCGTTATCTCTACTGTCGATCTGAGCTCCCATTTCCCATCATAGCCCCCGATGGTTCCATTGTACTTCTCATTGCCCACACCCTCGATGAACCGCAAACTTTTCACTGTGCGTGCGATGTGCTCTACCACGCCCTTATCGGCCGTCTTCCCCAGAGTGTCAGTGAGTGAAGTGACCAGCTCATATGCACCTTTAAGAAGCTCCTTGTCATCCTCAAGGAGGATTTCCATCCTCACCGCAGCGGCTTTCAATGCATCGTTTATGCCTTTAGCCTCAGTCTGTAACTCAACGATCCTCGTTTCAATTTGGACATCTATAGTGTTTAAGTCATCGAATAGTTGGTATTGTTTTCTCAACATTGGTTCATGTTGCTTTGCTGTCTCCTCGTTACATGCTGCCAGACGTGCGTCCCTCTCTGCGTAAACTCTCCTGATTTGTTCTTCTACCTCCTTGTTAATCCCTGCCACATTTTCCTGCTGGTTTCGGAGGATTTTCCCCCGTTCTTTTTCACAGATTGTTTTTATTTCTGCTTTAATTCGAATCGACTGCTTTAATAACTCTTCTGCGGACTGGTGTAGCTTAGCCTCGTATTCCTGCCAGGAGTTTGAAGAATACGTAACGTCTTTCTTGCATTCTCTCACTTTCTCGCGTAATTCATCAACTGAAAAATATAAATTTACTAAAGCTATTATTGTTAACCTCATGATATTTTAAATCAAACTTTTACAAAATAAAATGCAAAGCATTTAAAACGATGCAATCGCGAAATAAAAATTAGAAGATGCATGTTAACTTGGTCCTGCTTGCATGTGTCTTTTGTTTTATACTTTGTGACTGAAAAGACATGTGACTAACTATTAACGTTAAACGAATAGTTCAGACGGGGTCAAATGGAATTTTAGTCACTAAAAATTGTAAGTAATGATTCAGTTATGTTTGAAGGATAGAAAATATATCATACAAGGTTTTTCATTGAGCAGCTATTAACAAAAAATAGTGCCTCAGATATACCTGAAATTTCAATGTTTTTTTAAGGACATCGATCAGTTTTGGTTAAGAGGGCCTTTCAATAAAAAAAAATTAAAACAAATTTTGTTGGGGGGAGGGGGTAAGTTAATGAAAAACGAAGTGTAAGATCCGAAAGACTACACAATATCAAACGCAGAATAAACTTGGTTTGCATACAATTTGTCTAGAAACAGCTGCAATATCCATGAATATATTAAATCGGAATTGTGAAAATATGGCAAAATGTTTTTTAAATTGTTTTTATGATCGCTCTACATGTATTGAATAACTATTTTAAAGGGGAGCCGAACTGTTACTGATAAGTGCATAATTCCCATTATAGTACTACTATTCGTATATTCAGTGCTTTTTTTAAGGACATAGATCAGTTTTGGTTAAGAGGGCCTTTCAATAAAAAAAAAATTAAAAATTGGGGTGGGGGGAGGGGGTAAGTTAATGAAAAACGAAGTGTAAGATCCGAAAGACTACACAATATCAAACGCAGAACACACTTTGTTTGCATACAATTTGTCTAGAAACAGCTGCAATATCCATGAATATATTAAATCGGAATTGTGAAAATATGGCAAAATGGTTTTTAAATTGTTTTTTATGATCGCTCTACATGTATTGAATAACTATTTTAAAGGGGAGCCGAACTGTTACTGATAAGTGCATAATTCCCATTATATTACTACTATTCGTATATTCAGTGCTTTTTTAAACCACTATAATCCAGTTTGACTGAACACTGGAGGCTGTATTTTTTCCCAAATAATATGAAACGTCATCTGACTTTGCACTTACACAAGCGGGATATAACCCGTATTTGTATGCGCTCGGATGGCGTTTTGTATGGAACAGTTGAAACATATGTATGTCAGTGGTCAGTCAAAACAGTTGATAGTGTTTTTCAAAAACATTGATTATTGGAAGTGACATCAAGTATGTACTTCAATAATGAGCCAATAAACAGTCATCATTACTCAAAACCTACCAACAGTTGTAATCAGCTGATCCCCCAGTTCAACCAGCTCAGCTTCCATCAGCTTCTCCCCGAGGACCAGGCGCAGGTCGCGGTTGTCTCCTTGCGATGTAGAACGCCAGATGTGTAACACTTCGAGAAAAGATGACGGGTAATCATTTAATCGTGTGGCCAATATGTTCCCTAAATCCACGTAGGGAACATCAAGGATGATTCCGAGCTTGTAATAAACCTTATAACTTAGCTGCTTTGCTACTTCTAGTAACTGATGGTCATCCATGGTCCTGCAATATGAGATTGAAATGGAAGAGAAAATCAGACGTATGTCACAGGATGAAAATTGTTCTTACTGATACTGATAAGCGCCCAATTCCCGTCACTCCTATTATTTATATTACATGTAATAGTGATACCCAACAGGAAATAATTATAAGTCTATGGTCCCGTTGCAGAAAGAGATACAATCGATTGTAAGTAGTTGCAGTTGTGTGTTAGTAAGAAACTTCGCGCGTTACAACCAATCAGATTCGCGCATTTAGAACACATGATCTGACTTACAATTAATTGTAACTTACAATCGATTGTACCTCTTTCTGCAACGGGGCCTAGTGTCAGGAATTATACACCTATTAAATAGTAACCACGTCCATGGTAACAGTTCCATCGTTTGGTTTCCCTTGGAAAGGGAGTTCCCGGTATGTAAATTAGAAACACATTACTTTTTAAATAACCACCGTCTGTTCTGTCATTCACGAGCAGCCGGCCATTAACCTTGTTCATGAACATTTACCCTATTTTAAAAATACTTATATACATTAGAGTACCGATCTATTCATTTATTGCAAAGTGTTCACGTTTTCGCTCAAGGCAAGGCGCTAATCATTTAGTAGATCTGAGATCTCACATGTAATACGCAAGTAAAATTGTAAATATTACACGAATCGAGAAGACGAGGATTTCTCACCAGTATTTTCTCCTAAAACTGACTTGGTAATGGCATTCTTGTCAACCTTTCCAGATATAATGGTACCGAGTCTGATCTGACCTCGTACAACGCACATGCACAGGTGATATCGTCTCTCCAAAGAGCTAGCTCGATCGAGGAACTCGAACATTAAATCATTTCGATATTTGACTGTCTCGTGGCACTATACTACAGTGGTTTAACTCTCACAGTGACAGTGGTGTGAATTCGCACTATACTATACGCATAATGTGTAGAGCGTGTACATCTGGAATGCTCAGAGTTAATAAACCCTGTCCGCCTACTCTTTTAGAATGGTATTATATCTCATAATGACATTTGATGTATTACTGTATGCGGGATGCTCCTCATTTTGAAGATCAAAAATCGTTACCATTCTGGTAAACAATTTTGGGGATTTTCCAATGCTATTGAATAAACACAATAGAAACCCGCCGCTCTGCATAACGCGTGAATGAAGAAATATGAAAGATGGCAAACAAAGTGAAATAACCACAGCCACCAATTCATTGAGAGTGGTATTATGTCGCAATCACGTATAATGCACATAAACATGACAAGTACTCACGTCAATATGAGGATAATTCGTTACCACTCTATAACAGAATTTGTGACGAGGTGCCATTCTATCGACCAGGAATAATCACTATAGATATACAATGCCTTTAAAGGATATTATGCCTAAGCAGAAATATGTATGACAATCTATGTTACACAACCCTAGCCATCTATTTAGTGAGGACCACATAATTACCTCAATGACGTATGATTCCAACATTAGAATAGGCTTGTTACTCTACTGTATACAGTATTTTGAATATTTATAGATATATTTGTCAAAACCACCCTCGTTTACAATGTGGAGTGCATTTATATGGATCATGATAGAAAAAGAAAACCGCCCAACAGTAACGAGTGAGATGTGGAACAGGGGCTACGGGGGACAGGGGGCACTCAACTCCACCACCACCACCACACACATACGGACACACACAAACACACACAAACGCACACATACATACACGCGCGCCCGCACACATACATGTACGCACGCACGCAATCACGGACACACGCACACACGCGCACACACACAAACGTACGCACACACGCACACACACAAACGCACACAAACACCGAACACATACACATATGTGTTGTGTCCACATGCAAAATAATGCCATATCATGCTTTATTCTGCCCCCACAAAAATGCAAGAAGGATATGCCCCCCCCCCCCCCCCCCCCCCCCCCGCTCGAATCATCGCAGCTACGCCACTGCATGATGTGACAGATGACAAACAAACTGTAAATAGTTATGTTGCGTTATTTTCCGTGTTCATGGTATGGGACCAGAAGGCATTCAAAACCAACATAGCTAAACCTGTCTATCACGGAGGTTCTCCATTACAACTCAGATACACACGCACACGGTGTACATTAGTATTATTATAATTACACGATTATTTGTGTGTATTTTATTAATACAGAATCTTCAAAACTCAAAAGAACAAAACTCCGTGATTCATACCTCATGAAGGGACATTATTTTAAGTATATTTATAATATTTCATTGAATATAGTTTGGCGGAGAAGCAAATCCGAAAAGGTGAAATTAGTTTGCCAGAAAAGTGCACCAATTGAATTTCATAAATGTTATGGGAAAAATATTTCATAGGCACCTCGAAGAATTCTTGCGATCACATCTAAACCGAAATTGGCAACCGTTTTGACTTATAATTCCCACTTATTTACAAAGCCTGCATTTTTATGTAATATCATGGATATTCCGCAATCACTTTGTAATTCTCGTGTAAGTTGTAACTGTTTTGTATCTGTTTAAATACTTTTGTCATAAATCAAGCGCTGTAAATGCACATTCCACTCCCCATGGGGCATTTCAGTCAGCTTCATACATACACGCACACTGTGAATTCGAAATACTGGTTTCCCATGATGATTTAAATCATTGTCATGATCATGTTAACTACCTAGCTAGGCTACCTAGATTCCATAAACCTTTCATATTTTAATCATGTTCGTATCTCTCTCTAGCTCGACACATATTTGGGAATCGCGTACTCTACGACGTAAATGAATGAGAACTTTATTTTCCAAAATGTTCGATTATTACAATAATACGAAAACACGAGCCAAGAAACAAACTAGGGAAATGACCATAAGTAAACCATGCCTTGTGATGTAGTTTTTACTATGCATGTACATCATTAGTATTGTAACAGAGCGAGCAATATACCCTGCAAGTCTTATGAACTATTGTAAGAATCCCTGACCCTGTATTCGTAGCATTAGTCTAAATATACTACATTATAGGCCTATTAACTGCAACATTTGACTCTGCTTCTTTCATCAAGCCTCTTCCTCGAATACATACATACATACACATGCCCAAACGCAAACACACACACGCACGCACGCACACGCACGCACGTACACACGCTTCCACACGCACCCATCACACATATGCATACACACTGACGCACGTATGCACGCACACACACACACACACACACACATACACATATATGAATATATATATACACACACACACACACACAAACACATGTACACATACTTAACGTACATACCGTAGGCATACTCATGCACTAATGTACATATATATACACACATACTCACATTCATGCAAACAACCCAAATGTACAATAGCTTGACATAAGACATCACAATAACACATCATGTATGACATTATGGGGTTGTACTTGAATTATATTCTGATTATCAGACGTATGATTACAAAACTAGCCATGTATATAGCATATTATAAATATATGTCATATGAAGTTAATTACTACAAAGGGGGTATGTTATGTTATATGATGCAATAATATATTACGTCCAATGTATTAGTCAATGTACTAACGATATCAATATATAGGCATGATATTAGTCTAGTTTATTTCGTTTCTTCTTTATTTTACTTATACATTTGTCTATTTATGTTCAGATTTGGTTAGATTTAACCATTGCATCATTGCACCATTATGCATAATACAATGTTATGATTCGATGTTTACACTGAAGACATACACTTATCATTCCTGTCCGAACACACTAACATTGTTTACTGATTTCAAGTTATAACGACATATTATGTTAATACATTCTAGAAATGCATTAAAGAGACTAAGTAACATTGTCCAAATCCTCAAAATAAAATTTTCATTCTAGCGGTTCCCTCGTACCTTGTTGTATTCGTATTAACAATAAAATCATGGGACCGGTTTCGGTTTTTCAAATTTCCCTTTCGTTACAAAGATATGTACGATCGAAGTATTCAGATAAGAAAAACTCTCCCGGAGTTTTTCTTACCGTGTACAAAGTGAGTGCAGTGAGTTAGTGACTATCACTTTGCATTTTTGCTCATAACTTGGCCATGCAATGTCCATTTGACTTGAAATTTTCACACAATACCCTGTGGACATATGAGATAACAACAATATACATTGCATCAACCATTCATCACTTTTTGCACATGTCAACAAAGTTACTAGATCCCTTTAAAATGTACAATCAATTGTAATTGATCAATACATTTCACTACTGGAGCCCCATGATATAGAATAGAAATGCATAAATTAAATGATATTGACATTACATACATAATAATAATAATATTAACTTCAAACAATTTTATTTTCACACAATCAACTTACTTGTTTTAGCTTGGCGTTTCGAACATCTTCGTTATTCTTCATCAGAAGTTACTCTGAGTCTGACCGCTAGATGGCGCGGTCAGACACTGGTCAGAGCGCGTTGATACGCTCTGACACTGGTCCCTCACGTGACTCAGCATGTAGCACCCCTCGTCTCTGTTCATGTTCTTAGTCTTTCTTATCCATACCGCTTCCTTCACCCATCTGGTAAAGCGGGTTGATTCTCTGTCCAAGACTTTGATATTGTCCCAATCGATGTTATGGTTATATTGCGCTACATGATTCGTGATTGCTGATTCGTTTGTTTCAGTCAAAGATGCTTTATTTTGTGATCTTGTGAATCTTTTCTCTTTCACTGTTGTTACATCTTTTTTGTGTTCTGTGAGTCTTACACCAAATTTCCTAACCGTCTCTCCTACGTATGCCCTATCGCAATTAGCACAAGGGATCTTGCACACACAGTCTGTCGTTTCAGTGAGGTCATGTTTGTCCTTAAGGTGTACCAGCAGCTGTCTGAGGGTTCTGTGAGGTCTCGATGCCGTGGCCACTCCTGCCTGGCGCATGTACCTGTGCACGGTTTCCGTTATCCCTTTCACATAGGGCAGAACCGCGAATGGTTTCGGGACTGTCTGTGAACCACTTGAACTCTTCTTTGTCTTGGATTGTGTTGTGTTTGGTTTCCCATTGCATTTTTTACCCGTTTGAAGGACTAATCTGGATACCCGCAGGTCCGCATGATCTTCCTCTCCAGACTTGTCCTCCTCTGCGTTGATGACATGATTCTTTATGTCCATTTATGTTCTAACTACTGACAGCTTGTGGTTCAAAGCATGGTGTGAGTTGAAATTCAAATACTGGTCCGTATGGGTCTTCTTCCTATACACCGAAGTTTTGAGGATTCCATCCTGTCTTCTACACAAGAGAACATCAAGCATAGGTAGCTTACCATTGACTTCTTCTTCGTAGGTGAATTTGATGTTCCCTGTCTGGTCTATTGTGTTGAGATGGTCTGTAAGTTGCTGGACTGTTCCTTCTTTCACGACTTCGACCAGTGTCTGACCGCGCCATCTAGCGGTCAGACTCAGAGTAACTTCTGATGAAGAACAACGAAGATGTTCGAAACGTCAAGCTAAAACAAGTAAGTTGATTGTGTGAATAACATTTTTTGAAGTAACAATTTCACAATCAGATGAATCTTATCAAGGAATAATATTAAAGGTAGTTCAGATTCGTCAAATGAGATGCGCGGCGCCATCTTGCATACGCGTTGCGCACGGTGCGTAATGCACGTTAGCTCAGTGTCATGCGGTGCGCGCAAACTAACCCAGTTCAAAATGGCGACCCGCTATGTAGCATCCCCACGCTTTAACATATATCAATGGTCCAATTATAATTTAGCAATGCAAGTGATTAAATGAAGATCTACATTCTAGACTAACTGCATAATGTTAATTAATTTTCAAAAGCAAATTATTTCGACTCACACATCCTACAATAGACATTAAAGGGTACCACCACCCAAAATTATTTTCTTATAAATGAAAGGTAACATCTTTAGTAGTCAATTCTATCAACAAGTTCAGAAAAATATGTTTCCAGAAAAAAATACATAATTGGAAAACGCATGACCATTCCAAAGCATGCGTTCATGGGTCTGCATGTACGAAGACTACCTTTGTCCAAATCGTCCGGGATTCTATTGTCTCCAAACGTACGCGTAAATAGCATTGGCGCTCTCGCAAATGGTTGGCGCGTACGGAACCATGAAATAATAATGGTTCCGTAAGTGGTGGTAATTAATTGTATTGTTTATGAATTACACAACCCTTTGCAAAATGTTGGCTATCTATTTGTTATCACAAAACGGTACCAAAACATATAATTATGTGTTGTTATTTGCCTGGTGGTCCCCTTTAAGTACGTAGTGCACATATTTTGCCAACTGCAATTTGTGAAAATTAACAATCTTGAATGTGATTATAATATAACATGATACAGACCGTCATTAGTATCCGATCTTACATTTACAATAATAACAGTTAATGAAGTTTAAAAGAATGCAACTCGCTGAGGGTGAAAGATAGAGAAAAATATTTGTTATGACAAACGGTAAATATACAGCATGCTTTAGAGAAATACAATACATCTGACAGGGTCCCTTTGAAACCAGACTAATTTAATTCGATACATGTATGCATGAATTCAGTAGGACACATACATACTGCTATAAGTTACTTAGCTATTTGATATAATATGCGTTATACGTGTATTGCTATAGAGATTTATTTAGACATAAAGGGAATACAAATGCAATACACCTGGTTTGGCCATTTGAAACCGATCTTATATGCTAAATGTAATGCTACGGGAGTAAAATATGGATGTATTAGTTCTCTACCACCCTGGCACCATGTTCACTGTATATGTACAAGTCATGTTGACAGTGAGTTCTTAAAGACAATGAAAAGCATGCTTTATGAAATAGAAAAAAACCTCTCCGAGTTACACAGAGAAACTTTTCTTCAAGACGAGACAATCCCTGCCGTTGCAGACGATGATCTCCCCTGATGTTGTCATCACAGGGCGACTATCGTACAATAAACGTCGATCCCAATTCCCTTTGAGATGGAAGCTGACTACTTCTATCTTCTTTTGGTGACACTCGCCGGACAACTGATCATTCACAGCCATTTTACGGTCCTCATCCCAGTACACCACATACAGGTCATCTGTTCCGGGATCGATGCAGCAATTACAGATCTTTTCACTGTGTGTTATTTCCCTCTGTGCTCCCTGCCTGTCGATGATGAGAAGCTTGTTACTGCTTGGGGAAGGGTGCGCGATGACGTCACGCGTTGACAAGACACCGTGCAGCCGCCCTATCGTCTCTTTACACGTGATTGTGTTCACAATTGACCCGTCTTCCCGGTTGATGACGTATATATACCCCTGCTTGTACTCAGCAGCTAAGATCATTCCATCCCGGTCAACAGCTACATACACCCATGTATTATCATCTGACGTGTTTCTTGGTATCGCGATGTCCCTGACAAACTGCCAGTTCCTTTCGTACAGACTGATGCATCCTCTCAAGCTGTCACCAGTACAGTCTTTCGTCCTTTTACCACACACTATCGTGTTCTCATCTAGTAGAGCAAATGATGTAATGTATGTCTTACCATCACTCGTGATCACTCTCTGCGATGTCTTGTTCGTTACGCTTAGGCAGTAAGTGTGCGACTCACCTTTCTTCAAATCTGAGATGATGATTTCATCATTACTCGCACATCCAACAATACGAGGTATTTTAATTTCACTCGGTATCTCTACTGTCGAGCTAAGCTCCCATTTCCCTTCAAAACCCCCGACCCTTCCATTGTACTTCTCATTCCCCACACCCTCGATGAACCGCGCATCTTTCACTGTGCGTGTGATGTGTTCGACCACGCCCTCATCGGCCGTCTTTCCCAGAGTGTCAGTGAGTGATCTTACCAGCTCAAGTGCGCCTTCGAGAAGCTCCTTGTCATCCCCAAGAAGAATTTCCATTCTATCAACTGCTTCGTCTATGGCTTGCATCACATCCCTCGCATCGCGCTGTAAGCCCGCCACATTCGTTTGAATCTTGTCAGCTATATCTGTGACGTCATCAAGCAACTCGCTTTGTCTGCTCTCGATTGGTTGCCGATGTTTCTCCGCATCCTCGCGACATTTGTCGAGACGAGCCTTTCTCTTTTCATTAATCTTCTGTATCTCTGTGTCGGCCTCCTGGTTGATTTCGAGTATTTCTTTCTCTTCCTTTGTGGTGATCCTCGAGAATTCTTCATCGATGACCGAGTTTACGCGTTCCTTAACTGACTGCAGTTGTTCTTCTGCCTCAACGGCACACATTCCGAGTCGCTCTTCGAATTTCCTCCAAGATGAAACTTTGTCCTTTGATATTTCCTGCAAGTTCTTGAGTTCGTATTTCTTAACTGCGATTGCATTTTCAACATCCTGTAGCTCACACGATGGACCTTTATGGTTAATCGTTGAGCAAAGATGACACACAGGAATATCGTGATGTTTGCAGTGAAGTCTGACCGGCTTGTCGTGCTTCTCACAGAACAGACCAAGTAAATCCTTCCTCAATTTCCTAACGCAGCCGGTTCTCGTGGCACATTCTTCGCAGAACGACTTTTGTTCCCTAACATAATAATACACACCACTAGCCGCCAAACACCCTGGTCCCTCACACTGGCCGATATCCCCGCTGAATGCAGTCGCCATTTTGTATAGTCTATTAATGTCAAATGTCTGCAACTGGAACTATAGGGAAAGCTGTTAATGAAACGAAATATATCACGTGAAAACATAACTAATAATCCACAGAAACAGCGCAAATGAAATTTGATTATTCTTATCAATAAGAGTACTTAATCAGCACATCTTATATTTCACATAATAATCTCCAGCAATTGTATAGGTAGGCATATTGCGAATAGCCCTGACATGCCTGATAGCCTAGGCATAATTATTTCAAATTTCAGCCTTCCCTTTCATCTCACCTCTCTTCCCCTATTCATATGTCTTCCCATTCATGGTCTTACCAGCTTCAGGGCACTGATTTCATCTTGCCTCCTTCCTATTCACACTTGCTCTACAGACCACACACCAACTCCCTTGTCAGATGTTATATAACATCTTCTTTGAGTGTATTCCCTCTTATCCCAGCCAAGTTTGATTGGCCACGCACAGCCTCTCCACTGTTCCATGTCTCCGCCCCCTTTCTCAGCTGTATACATGTGCATGTACGTATGTCTATTATGTTCTTTATGTATCATCGTCATTTAACCTCTGAAGAAGATTCTGCTAGGATCGAAAATTTAGGCCCTATATTGACTCTCATTTTACTAAACAGGCATTATTATAGTAGATAAGCAGTTTTCAGCAGTATTTTGCATCATTATTTAAAATTTCATGACATATATTGTAAATAGAAACTAGTAATTGCACGCAATTAGCCCGTAATTAGCAACAATTGTTCTCCTATCACTGGAAGTATCTCCACTTTCGGTTGTCTGAAATACGTTTCTCTTAACTTTGTATAATGCTGACAAAGGTTTTTTTTAAATAAGAAATATTTGGACAATGAAATCAAAATTGTACTTACACGTAGTGAGATGATGGTGAATTACTCATAGATCTTTAGGCCAACTTCAAACTGTTCTCCTGAGCACAGCTGATATAAGCCCGTAAAATTTCTAAGTTATTCAGGAACGATTATGTTGGTATAATATGAACCTGGCCTCGTACAACGCACAAGTGATAGAGTCACGCCAAAGAGGAACTTGAACATGAAATAAATTTGTGAATTCGCACTATTCTATACACACAATGTGTAGGGCGTGTATATCTGGAAAGCTCAGAGTTAATGAACCCTGTCCGCCTACTCATTTGGAGTGGTATCCTATCTTAAAGTGATGCCTGTAAAGTGTCAGATATTGCACAAAATGACATTTGAGACTTCAATCCTATATCAATATCATTGTAAAATACAATTGAAAGATTTGTGAAAGTTTGAAAGAAAACGAACACCGTTTACCTAGTGAAAAAAATGAATATTGAGTTCATATTTTATCACCGAATACTGATGGTCTGCCATACTTTTGTCGCAGTAATGAATGATCCGTTTGAGATATTCGCACCCGTGTATTTTTACACACGTAGTACATAATTCATGGAATTTGGACTCGCTCGGCTCAAAGTTCAATCTCCGGAATGTTCTCACGGGTGCTGCATGCGGACGTTCTCAGCTAAGACAATTGTACCTTTTTTCAATTGCGTTGATTAACGCTTTAGAAATAATGATTTTCAATGATAATTATCTTCATACTAAAGGGACATTTGAAAAAATCAAACCCTATTTTATTCTTCTTTTACCATAAGCTAAACAACACGGTAGAAGAGAAACGAGGAAGCTCCAAGTAATTTTTGTGGATTTGGACACTTTACAGGTATGTCGCTTGATGTATTATAGTGTGTGTGTTATTCATTATGTTGAAGATCACAACCCGTTACCACTCTGGTAAACATGTTTTGGTGAACTCTCCGATGCTATTGAAATAATTGAATACACACAATAGAAACCCACCGCGGCTCTGAATAGTTATTGGATGAGGAAATATGAAAGATGGCAAACAAAGTGAAAGAATCATAGTCACCTATATACTCATATTATTTCGCAATCATGAATTATGCATTAGACCATGCCAAGTATAAGGATAGTACAATTGTTTGATACCACTCTTCTGTACAATGCGGTGTGTGTGCGTTTCCATCGCTCGGGCACAGTCACAGTGGCGTAGCTAGGGGGGGGGGGGGTATGTAACGCGTAACGAGGCCCCCATATGATTAGACACAGAAAAACAAATATGCACCCCCCTCCCCAAACAAAAAAATAATAATAATAATAAATAAATAAATAATAATAATATTCGCAAATTACATAATCAAATGATAATATAGGCCTACAGTTTAAAAATTGCATCAAATGCCATTTAATTTATGATTCAACAACATGAACAAAGTATTCCAGACAAAGACTAGACCGATTCCCGAGGGAGCGAAGCGACTGAGAGGGGGAAGGGTTTGATGGGAGGGTGTCCGCCCGTGCACGGTGCTTTTGCAATGTTTTACTTGAATTATGCAATCTGGTGCATACTAAGGAAGGAAATTTTACTTGACATGAAGTAAAATCTGAGTTACTTGTCTAAAGAAATGGTATTTGTAATCACTGGTACCAGTACACCGGCCAGTGTCAAGACCGATAGAAAGTGGACTCGAGACCGGTAAAAAGTGGACCCGAGATCGGTAAAAAGTGGACCCGAGACCGGCAAAAAGTGGACCTTTCTGATTTTTTTTTTTTTTTTTTTTGGGGGGGGGGGGGTTACGTACGCACCCAACGCACCTCCCTGGCTACGGGCCTGCTGACCATGCTTGAATTATAAGTCTGATGATTGTTTGGGTACATTATGTATGTTGGTTAAAAATATGGGTGCGGTTCGTTATTCCGAAGGTTCGTTATTCCGAAGGTTCGTTATTCCGAAGGTTCGTTATTCCGAACACGCAAATTTCCTATACCTGAGTGTTCGTTAATCCGAAAATGAAATAGGGTTCGTTAATCCGAACATTTGTTGCATTATTCCGAAGGTTCGTTATTCCGAAGGTTCGTTATTCCGAAGGTTCGTTATTCCGAAGGTTCGTTATTCCGAAGGTTCGTTATTCCGAAGGTTCGTTATTCCGAAGGTTCGCTATTCCTAAAATGAAATCGGGTTCGTTATTCCGAAGGTTCGTTATTCCGAAGGTCCGTTATTCCGAAGGTTCGTTATTCCGAAGGTTCGCTATTCCTAAAATGAAATCGGGTTCGTTAATCCGAAAATGAATTTGGGTTTGTTATAATGCTATAATTTCATATAAAGAGATAAAATAAACTTAAATGTTTGATTGGTCTGGCCAAGGGAGGGAAAGGGGGAGGGGTATGCTTAATGCAGGCTGTAAATTAAATAAACAAAACACAAACTATAGTATTATAACAAGCCCGATTTAATTTTCGGAATAACGAACCCGATTTTATTTTCGGATCAACGAACCTTCGGAATAACGAACCTTCGGAATAACGAACCTTCGGAATAACGAACCCGATTTTATTTTCGGATCAACGAACCTTCGGAATAACGAACCTTCGGAATAACGAACCTTCGGAATAACGAACCTTCGGAATAACGAACCTTCGGAATAACGAACCTTCGGAATAACGAACCTTCGGAATAACGAACCTTCGGAATAACTGAACCTTCGGAATAACGAACCTTCGGAATAACGGACTGTAACCAAAAATATATATATATATATACACTTTTATGCCTTGGTTGCGATTCGCCTATGATAACTGCCAGGCTTGAACGACAGTGGGCCTTGGGTTGATGTCAACTTTTCTTGAACAAATAAATTATTCAAACAGGGTATATTTTAGGCTAGCCATCCAAAATAATGATGGATTGATTATGGAGCTATATGTTGAATTTGAATAATCTAGATAATTACACAAATAATTAGAAAATGATCAATATTCAAGTCTCGTACAAGAAAACAATAGGGCAATAGTAACCATGTCCGGCAAGCTAGCTTGCCGGACATGGTTACTATTGTTAAGCTTGACGACGGGGGAGTCTGACGTCATACGCTTATTATTTGCATACATTACAGAAGCGGTCTATTAGGTGATATTTGTTAAGTTCGAAAGAACACATGTAATCGTTTTGGCTTTTCTATGAAAGGTCAGACAAGCATTGTCTGTTTGCAGAATGTATGCAGAAATAGCTTCTGTTCAAGGGGTGAAGTATCTTACAAGGTTGGGGCAGGGTCTGCATGGAACAATAAGAAAGTGTGTCGTACAAACAAAGCTTACAATACCATTACAAACAATCTCATTTACCCTTTTCCTGAGTCTTTAAACCGAACAACTGGAAACCATTGTATTGAAACAATATACACACATACATCTAGGCCACCAGTGGCTGGATTAATGCAACCCAGAGTGGTGTAGGGTGCTAAACGTTTACTTGACAAACAGGGGGGGGGGGGGGGGGGGGGGCAAGAACGTTGATAGTAGTGATCATGTAGGCGTATATTGAACGCTTTACTGTGATTGTCTGCATTTAAGATATCCTATATAAGGCTCTCTTGTTGTTCCTGTCCTGTGAGTTGATTCATATGTTTGAATCCTCACTTACAATGGGGACAGGAGCTTCGTGGGGGAGGGGATCCCCTGTACACACCCCATGTCAAACACAGTCACATTGTCTATTTTAGGCGGCCTTTTCATGAGATTCACCTTCTCATGAATATTCAATTATTCATGACCATCATTTGCATTCGTGAATAATGTCTCTCTTTCGGAGTTTGAGAGCGCTCTTTAAAAACAAGACATCGATTGGTGCTTCACAGCGGGTTTCTACGGTATAGCAGTTAACCATTGTTAAACCATTGTATTGAAATAATATACACACATACATCTAGGCCACCAGTGGCTGGATTAATGCAACCCAGAGTGGTGTAGGGTGCTAAACGTTTATTTGACAAACAGGGGGGGGGGGGGGGGGGCAAGAACGTTGATAGTAGTGATCATGTAGGCGTATATTGAACGCTTTACTGTGATTGTCTGCATTTAACATGGGCGTCGATACTTACGTAATACCCATTCATCAGGGGGGATGGATGAATAGATCATCCCCCCTGATGAATGGGTATCAATGACAGATCGACGCCCGTGGCATTTAAGATATCCTATATACCTTCTTTACAAATTGTCCTCTCATGTTTGTTCCTGTCCTGTGAGTTGATTCATCTGTTTGAATCCTCACTAACAACGGGGACAGGAGCTTCGTGGGGGAGGGGATCCCCTGTACACACCCCATGTCAAACACAGTCACATTGTCTATTTTAGGCGGCCTTTTCATGAGATTCACCTTCTCATGAATATTCAATTATTCATGACCATCATTTGCATTCGTGAATAATGTCTCTCTTTCGGAGTTTGAGAGCGCTCTTTAAAAACAAGACATCGATGCACTCGCACGATTTACGATAGTCATACGACATGAACAAGACATTATCAAACTGCAATGAGCGACCGAAAGTGTAAAAAGATAAGAACATAACTTTATTGCGAGTAGTTGCTCGTGATGTTTATGAGATGTATCAATAATGAAGTTTGAGTGTATACAGCAATTATTATTTGATCATGTGTTATGCATGTTCAGTGTCATTCAACGTTGACAGTGTATGTATTTCAATTTCGACCGCTGGATATCATTATGTTAGTATATTTGTTATGATTGGTAATCTGCACAATTCAGACATTTAGTTAAGTTTGATTAAATAAAACAAAATCAATAGGGCAATCAACCCTATGAGTATGAGAGGAAATAAATAAATAAACAAATAAATATATAATAAATTCAATTGTAGGCCTACCACAAATACTGATAGG
>JBAMJV010000144.1:0-62500 GCA_037951105.1 Echinarachnius parma
AGTGGGTAGCGCCTGTCACGTTCTTGCGAGGGCGGCTTCACCTCACTCCAGCACGCTTCTGGGACCTCCGTTTCCTCGTTTACTGGAACATGGATGTTACCTTCAGGTGCGCGACACTTCTTTAGATGATGTCTGTTCCGGCGATACCGCCCACCTTTCTCACTCTGGATGTGGTACGAGCGGGGCGTTGAATCTTGAGTTGTCACTACGCCAGGTTTCCATTCTTTTCCCACTTGGTAGTACACACGTTCTCCAGACTTCAACACCGGCAGCGACTTGGCACCCTGGTCATAGTATCGCTTCTGCCTCTTCTGGAGCTCTTTCTTCCTACTAGCTATGCACCGTTGATATAACGAACAGTACAGTTCTCAATAAAGCGTTTTCTGGATGGTATATCCGGTCACACATCAACCGTGAAGCTCGCCTCCCAAAATGGATTCAAATTAGCATTTCTACAACACAGGTCATGGCGAATCGAATCAGACATACAGTCACTTTCACTTCAGACACCATGTTGTAATATAATACAAGTAGGCACACGAGTATAGTTGAAAGCTTACTTTATTAACTGCTTGTAGATCGATGGCCCAACTCATACATGGTTTCTTGACACCCGATAATATACATATCGATCCTATATGGTAATTCACCGGGGATGGCGCACTTCTATTTATGATTGTAATTCTACTTGAGTCCACTCATTACTGTTGGTCTAACGAGATTGTCCAACGTCTTTTTCACTGTGAGTTACCGATGTTGATCCAACGAGATCGTCCAACGTCTTTTTCACTGCGAATTACCGATGTTGATCCAACGTTGGTCCAACGAGATTGTCCAACGTCTTTTTCACTGCGAGGTACCGATGTTGATCCAACGTTGGTCCAACAAGATTGTCCAACGTCTTTTTCACTGCGAGTTACCGATGTTGGTCCAGCGTTGCTCCAACGAGATTGTCCAACGTCTTTTTCACTGCGAGGTACCGATGTTGATCCAACGTTGGTCCAACAAGATTGTCCAACGTCTTTTTCACTGCGAGTTACCGATGTTGGTCCAGCGTTACTCCAACGAGATTGTCCAACGTCAATTTCACTGCGAGTTACCGATGTTGGTCCACCGTTGGTCCAACGAGATTGTCCAACGTCCATTTCACTGCGAGTTACCGATGTTGGTCCAACGTTGGTCCAACGAGATTGTCCAACGTCTTCTTCACTGCGAGTTACCGATGTTGGTCCAACGTTGGTCCAACAAGATTGTACAACGTCCATTTCACTGCGAATAACCGATGTTGGTCCAACGTTGGGCTAACGAGATTGTCCAACGTCTTTTTCACTGCGAGTTACTGATGTTGGTCCAACGTTGGTCCAACGAGATTGTCCAACGTCTTTTTCACTGCGAGTTACCGATGTTGATCCAACGTTGGTCCAACGAGATTGTCCAACGACCATTTCACTGCAAGTTACCGATGTTGGTGCAACGTTGGTCCAACGAGATTGTCCAACGTCCATTTCACTGCGAGTTACCGATGTTGGTCCAACGTTGGTCCAACAAGATTGTACAACGTCCATTTCACTGCGAGTTACCGATGTTGGTCTAACGTTGGGCTAACGAGAAGGTCCAACGTCTTTTTCACTGCGAGTTACCGATGTTGGTCCAACGTTGGTCCAACGAGATTGTCCAACGTCCATTTCACTGCGAGTTACCGATGTTGGTCCAACGTTGGTCCAACGAGATTGTCCGACGTCTTTTTCACTGCGAGTTACCGATGTTGGTCCAACGTTGGTCCAACAAGATTGTCCAACGTCCATTTCACTGCGAGTTACCGATGTTGGTCCAATGTTGGTCCAACGAGATTGTCCAACGTCTTTTTCACTGCGAGTTACCGATGTTGATCCAACGTTGGTCCAACGAGATTGTCCAACGTCTTTTTCACTGCGAGTTACCGATGTTGATCCAACGTTGGTCCAACAAGATTGTCCAACGTCCGTTTCACTGCGAGTTACCGATGTTGGTCCAATGTTGGTCCAACAAGATTGTCCAACGTCTTTTTCACTGCGAGTTACCGATGTTGGTCCAACGAGATTGTCCAACGTCTTTTTCACTGCGAGTTACCGATGTTGATCCAACGTTAGTCCAACGAAATTGTCCAACGTCTATTTCACTGCGAGTTAACGATGTTGATCCAACGTTGGTCCAACGAGATTGTCCAACGTACATTTCACTGCGAGTTACCGATGTTGGTCCAACGTTGGTCCAACGAGATTGTCCAACTTCTTTTTCACTGCGAGTTACCGATGTTGGTCCAACGTTGATCCAACGAGATTGTCCAACGTCCAACGAGTTCCAACGAGTTTGCAAGTTTCCGACGTTGGTCCAACGTTGGCTTGCTACCTGGGTTGGTATCCGAAATAGCTCAATTGAAATTTTGATATAGCTAACACAACGGCGATAGCGTTCCATTTCAGATATTTGTGTGGATTTTAACAATGTGCCGAGATTACTTTAAACGTCAAGTCTTTTGAAAGCTCCAACCGCTCTATGTAAACTGCATATCATCGAAGCAGAGAGATGGGAGGACCATGGAATTACGAGCTCGACCGAAGAGAGTTCAAGTAGTATACAGAGAGCGAGCGGGGATATGATTCCCCCAACATGCATTCCATGCAGACGCCCCCCCCCCCCCCCCCCCCACACAATAATACACACATAATATAGCCCGTAGTAACATTCGCATTGGCAGAAGCAGTATGATTTATTGATGTGTGCCCTTGGAAGTTTGGGAGAGGGCTAAATTAGCCGTAGATTATGGTCTTGTATCTGCGTGTGGCATATGAGGGTAATGTTACTGACGGGGGTGTTTTCTACACAATATCCCCTTTCTAAAAGGTTCCTCCCCACTCAAATTCGTGTGTGGGTTCGAAGGCTGCTCGCTTCAGTGCTTATAGCTAACACAACGGCGATAGCGTTCCATTTCAGATATTTGTGTGGATTTTAACAATGTGCGTCAAGTCTTTTGAAAGCTCCAACCGCTCTAGAGAGATGGGAGGACCATGGAATTACGAGCTCGACCGAAGAGAGTTCAAGTAGTATACAGAGAGCGAGCGGGGATATGATTCCCCCAACATGCATTCCATGCAGACGCCCCCCCCCCCCCCCCCCCCCACACACAATAATACACACATAATATAGCCCGTAGTAACATTCGCATTGGCAGAAGCAGTATGATTTATTGATGTGTGCCCTTGGAAGTTTGGGAGAGGGCTAAATTAGCCGTAGATTATGGTCTTGTATCTGCGTGTGGCATATGAGGGTAATGTTACTGACGGGGGTGTTTTCTACACAATATCCCCTTTCTAAAAGGTTCCTCCCCTCTCAAATTCGTGCACTGATGTGTGGTGAGTGCAAATTACATGATTCACATATCACCGACTACTGTAATTAGTGAAAATATGCAATGATATGTGCTTATCTAATTTACAATGTATTTCAACTTCATTATAAATCACGACTTTTTCAAGTCTCCCCTTTCGCCCCTCTCACCCCAAACAGCCCCTAGCTCTTATCCAACACTCTGCGCTGACCAGTATGTATTGGAACCAGACTCTAAGCACTGAAGCGAGCAGCCTTCGAACCCACACATTTGACGTGCATTATTTGTGTGTCGAGTGTATAGAATCGGCAGTGTTGTAGTACACTCTCCATTTCTTCATTGTTCGCCAATCAGAGAGCTCGATTTCTGGTCGGATACGGTCCGAAGAGTACTATGTAGTTTACGTGTTGTCCATGTCTTCGATCGATGACTCGAAGTAACCTGCGTGCTCGATCCCTGTATTAACTAAAATCGTTCGAACGATTTTATTTACACATGGAGACCGAGCGAAGCCCACGTACCATCACAGAGTACATGGCAATTAAAGGAATCTGGCAACCCTGTTGACATTTCGAAACGCGCAATCTGGGGGTTCGTTTGTATGATACATGTATAATTCAGGCTATTGCATATGTATCAGTAACGGAACGCCATAATTATGACTAAGTAATGAAATAAATATTGACACTAATTATTTCACTGCGCTAACTGTAGGCAGTCTTAAAGATCACAACATTGCAATGGCACGTACACTTTATAACTAGATGTAAGGTTGGTATCCGAAATATGTTTCAAGCTCAATTGAAATTTTGATATAGCTAACACAACGGCGATAGCGTTCCATTTCAGATATTTGTGTGGATTTTAACAATGTGCCGAGATTACTTTAAACGTCAAGTCTTTTGAAAGCTCCAACCGCTCTATGTAAAATGCATATCATCGAAGCAGAGAGATGGGAGGACCATGGAATTACGAGCTCGACCGAAGAGAGTTCAAGTAGTATACAGAGATCGAGCGGGGATATGATTCCCCCAACATGCATTCCATGCAGACGCCCCCCCCCCCCCCCCCCCACACAATAAGGTGACTTGCCATTTGGTCTACAACCATTTGGTCCACTACCCATTTGGTCCACTGTCATTTAGTCTAAACCCGGTTCGTCCACAGTAAGTTCGTCTACGAGCCATTTGGTCTATAAGCCAATTCGTCTATCTGCCAATTCGTCCAATAACCACATGGTCTACTACTCAATTAGTCTAATGTGCATTTCGTCTAATAGCCAGTTAGTCTACTTATCAATTGGGCTACTACCAATTGGTCTATACATCATTTAGTCTACAACCAGTTAGTCTACGAATCACTTGGTCTACTATTTAATTGGTCTACTAACCAGTTATTCTACTATACATTTGGTCTACTATTCATTTGGTCTACAATCGATTTGGTCTACATGTACATTTGGTCTACAAATCATTTGGTCTACATGTACATTTGGTCCACCATCCATTTCGTCTACCAAGTGGTCTACAATATATTTGGTCTACCAGTCATTTAGTCTACACATCTGTTCGTCTACAATCGATTTGGTCCATTTGGTCCACAATCCATTTGCAAGCCAATTAGTCAATCTGCTGTATTTCATTTGCCATTTCTTTAACGAGTGGCGAGAGCATGCAAATTACGTGGGGGCAGGCCTTTGTATATATCTCTTTTTTACGAACCCCTTACGTTTGATGTTTTGATCAAATTAGTATGGGACATTGAGTTACATATCATATCATGGTAAATATTCATATGTAGCCTACATTGCAAAACAAAATAAACTTAATACAGAAAGTCATCATGGAGTATACAAAAGGGAGAGAGGAACAGAGAGTCAAAGACGATAGAGCAGAGAGATAGAAAGAGAGAGTAAGAGAAAAGAAGAGTATTAACATTACTATCAGCATCAATGATCATATAAACACATCTCTGTAAACATGATTAAAATTACCATTTACCATATTCAATTATACATAATATGACCCCGGCTGGAGAGATCATGCAGTCATTCTTCTATAACTCGTAACAAGGGTGTTTTATAGTATGATGTTGCTTCGACTACTGTATCGTGAATAATGAATGTAGAACGTTCTACAGTACAGCATAGTGTTTGACCACCAAGGCCAAACTGGCCACATTCCATAGTTTTATGGGGGTTCACTGCAGTGGGCAGACATAACACTTTGGCTGTCCAGACAAAAATTCACTGAGAGGAAAGCAATTATATTCATATTATTCACAAACATGAAGTATAAAAAGTGGAATCGAGTGTGAGGATTTCCTAAGAAGTTCTTATTAAAACAGCACAGCATTAATTAACTTCACGTTAATCAAATAAAATTAATAAAGACACAACTAATACCTTATGTCACAATATATTGCGCCAATGTGTAGAAATTCTGCATCATATTTAGCTTCTTGTCATGTGAACTTATATAATGTTCTTATATTGTTTTCAGACATTTTCAACTTTTGCATAACGCGGTAATGTTGACCTTGTATATATTCTTGTCATGTATTGGTGTTGGTTTTACAGTTTATATAGTAGCGCCTTTCTGATTATTTTACGTCATTTTGTTTTTCTTACACAAACATACAATATTAAAGGGATCTAGTAACTTTGTTGACATGTGCAAAAAGTGATGATTGGTTGATATAATGTATATTGTTGTTATCTATTATGTCCACAGGGTATTGTGTGAAAATTTCAAGTCAAATGGATGTTATATGGCCGAGTATAGAAAAATGCAAAGTGATATATTCACTAACTCACATTTATTATCTGCAAACTTCAACCGTACATATCTTTGTAACGAAAGGGAAATTTGAAAAAAAAAACGTAACCTGTCCCATGCCTTTTTTGTTAATACGAACTAAACAAGGTATAAGAGAGCTGCTATATTTCCAATTGGATTTTGAGGATTTGGACAAAGTTACTAAGTCCCTTTAATCGGTATTATATACTTTGTAAAGATATATATCATGTATATATATATAGGGTAGGTTTATTTTTAAAAAATCATAACTTACAAAGATAACTGTTTTACATAACATCGATAGAAGTATCTATAATAATAATAATAATATATTGCACTTATATAGCGCCTTATGTAGAACAGACACACGCGCGCACAGACATCCTATCACATTCACAGATAACATGCCTACACCATCTTGTAAGAGTCTCCACCATTATACCAGTCCTGTTCTCTTCAGAAAGCGGGACAATCTAATGAATCACTAAATTGTCACACTTTTTAAAATGGAGTACTGTGTATTAAGTGCAGATCGCGCGCAAACAAAATTAACCCATGATGGCGGGCTTCAATTTGAACATACTTTTGGGGATTCTGAATTCTTAAATGCAAAACACTTGCCATTATCCGTTTTTAAATATTTAATTTTTCTATTTGAAAATTAATAATGTATTATGCTCGTTTTTCCATTTTCAAAATCGCAAAAAAAAACACGGGAATCTGGTACAATATTCATTTTTTGTTTCGTTTTTAAATAGAAAAATAAACGCACAAGGATGGGCTTCAATTTGAAACAGAGCTCGGGATTCGGAATTCTGAAATGCAAAACACTCGCCATTATGCGTTTTTCAATATATCGTTTTTCTATTTGAAAATGGATATTGAATTCTGGTCGTTTTCCATCTTTTAAAATCGCAACAAAAATGGGAATCTGGTCAAGTTTTCATTTTTTTTTTTTTTCGTTTTCCAATTGAAAAATGAGTTATCCATCTGTACCTTGATTTATAACTCCACCATGCTCGAAATGTATAGAAAATTACAAATCACTAATTAAAAAACCTATTATAATTCAAAAAGAGCAATTCACACAAGAGGGCGCTCTCTAAAAAAGCATTTTTCATGCAAAATTATGCAAGTGAAGTTTTTTTTTAATAATTAGATAGAAAGATCATCAATTTAAAAACCTCTTGATTTTTTTTAGAAAAAGACTAGTGTAGGCATGAAACAAAAAAATCATAGAATATTTTGTTTTGAAAATATGAAGCGTACTTTTTTGTTGTTGTTACAACCATATTTGGAGGTTTATAATTTTTAACATTAATACGTTATACATTATTTTGGTACATTATTCGGAACGCCACGATTAGATTAGCTGGACTAGATGCAAATTCGTGAAATCTCAAATAAGGTGTTCTGTTTCTCGAAGAGTTACTTCTTGTACCACCATGTACATGTGTAACCATACTAACAAAACAATTTAAATACGATGAATCATATGTCTGGCTTGCCGCATTATGCACACTTTTTTGGCGTGAACATAAATAAAAGCAAATCACAAGTGAAATTACATATTTTACCTGCTAATGTTTAATCAATGATTTTTAATTATCGGTTATTTGGTATATTTTGCCCATAATCGGATGTTATTACCATGGTTACACAATCTCTATCTTTCTAACTAATCATTCAAAACATCACAAGCACGATCATTTTTTTAATGGATGAAACCAATAAGTTTTTAGTGAGTGCCCTTTTCAGTTTTAACGGCTATTTAAACAAAATGATAATAAGCTTTTTACTTAGGCGTTTGTCCTTTTTTAAATTCATTTAGAGCATGGCAGAGTTATAACTATTAGTTTGTAATGTAATGGTGGAGGTTTTGGTTACTAAAGTGAAGTTTAACCGAAACAGAAACTGTACTATCAATACCAAAACTAATCTATCCCTTTAAATACCTCATTTGTAAATTTTTTTAAAGAGGAAGCATTTTTTTAACGACCATATCTGGATGATTATGATTTTAACATGATTACGCTATACATCATTTCAGTTTATTATTTGGAACACCACAATTTGATTAGCTGGACTAAATGCAAAATCTCAAATGAGCGGGCACTTTCCATCTCTCATTCGGGCAATCATGCAGCAAGTTCTGGCAATCAACATCTCACATTCGGGCACTTGCCATCTTATTCGGGCAATCAACATCTCCCATTTAAGTCTATCAAATCTCCTTCCAAAGTATATGCACCAGATTGCATTATTTTGAATGAAAATTGCAAAAGCTCCCTATCGTGGGAGGGGGATACTCCCTAGCTCCCACACCCTCCGTGGCGCTTCGCGCCTTCGGGCTTGGTCGCTCCGCTCCCTCGCATGATCACGCCCTACCCGATATTCGGGCAAAAGACGCCAGTCCCCCTGGAAAAAATATGCAGCTATATGCCCATGACGAGGCGTGGGACATTGTGTTAAATTGTTTTTGTTCTTAACTCCTGCTTTTGACATTGAGGTTAAAGAGGACAATGACGTCGACATTGACAACATGCGATGAGTGAATGGAAATTCTTATATTTGTTTTTTCATTATGAAATTTTAAAAGATTCAAGATTGGTCGATCATGTGGTGACGGAGGTCAATTCATGACATGTATACACAATTGCGTATCAATCAAAAATTAGGTCTTGGGTATGCACCAGATTGCACAATTTTAGGTCCAATAATGAAAAATCTCCCTACTGTGGGAGGGGGGACACCCCCTCCCACACCCTCCCCCCCCCCTCGGTCGCTTCGCTCCCTCGCAATGTCCCCCCACTTTTTAGTAGCTGTTGACGCCCATGGTAATACACCTGTAGAAATACAATGAGTCATAGGTCTGGCTAGCCGCATTATGCATACTCTTTTTGCGTGAACATAAATCAAATCAAACCACAGATGAAATTACATATTTTACCTGCTTATTTTGTATCATTGGTATTCAATAATCGGTTAGTTGGTCTATTAATCGGCTGCTGTTACCATGGTTAAACAATCTCTATATCTAATCACTATTTCAACAAAACATCACAAGCACAATATTTTATTTTGTTTTATTTTATGGTTGGCTATTTTTTGTAAATGATAAAATAGTCCTTTTCCTTGACATTTGTCTCTTTTGGGTTATTCTTTTCGAGCATGGTAGGAGTTAACTATTAGTTTGTAATGTAATGGTGAAGGTTCTGGTTACTAAAATTCAGTTTGACCGAACTTTAATATAGAGGGCGCTACTCAAAATATTTTTGTGAGATAATGAAACCCGAGTAAAAAAAATCGAAAGAGCATACTATTTTAATGACAAAATGAATCAGAAATGGCTGAAACATCCTTATACATATCCATTCGTAATAAATGTGGGGCCCCACAATTATTCCACATTTTTGAACCAGCCGTTAACAAATATTAAAAAAACACTTCCTCTTTTCAAAATTTTACAACAGAGTTTTTTAAATAGTTGTTGATCATCTCTCTAACATAACATCTATGTATACACAATATTTAAAATGGTTAAAACCATTCAGAGAGTGCGCTTTTGAGTTGTAACGGCTCTTTTTTAATGAACGTTTGGAATAATGTGTATACATGTCGAGCCCGGTGGAGTCATAACTATAGTTTGTAATGTAATGGTGCAGGTTTTGCTTACTAAAATTTAGTTTGACCATAACTGTACTCTCTTTACCAGAACTCAACTATCCCTTTAACTGGAAATTTGTACACAACACCCTGTGGACATATCAGATAACAACAGTATACATTGTATCGACCACTCATCACTTTTTGCACCTGTTAATAAAGTTACTAGACTCCTAATAGTGTACTTTTTAAAAAGTATTTATTGTGGGTGGGGCGTTTTTGTTTTGCTTTAAATAGCGAGTAACATTCTTTAAATGCAAAATTCTTACGGTATGTGTTTATGTGATGGCTCTATTTATATCTTGTTGTTTCTTGCTCTTTCTATATATTTCCCTTTGATTAAATAATCAATTTGTTCAGTTCAGATTTTGAAATATATACTGCAAAGCAATCACTGAGTATCATGCGAATATCAGTTTGTGACACTTTCTCTCATTACTGGGCCATCCATTTGGTGAAGCATCCATTTTGCATGAACACTTTTTACACATTTCTAAGTGGATATGTCACAACGCTACAATTCACACCAGGGGCATCGATCACGGGGGGGGGGGGGGGGGATGGGGGGATATATCCCCCAATATTTCAGGTGGGGGATGGCCTGTATTAGCATCCCCCCAATATTTGGGGTTCAAAAATATATAATAACATTAAAATTAGGGAGCATTGCCCCCTCTCATGAATGGAAGTTGTTACTAAAGTCTTCTTTAAACCACTTTTTGATAATGCTAAACTGCCCAAATAAAAAATCTTCCGGGGCTGCGCCCCTGGAACCCCCATTAAGGTTATTTGACCCAGTACCAACAATGTACACATTAAATAGTTTTATTCAGGACTTCTCTCTTGGCAAACTTTCAGGCGATCCTGGCCCACTGTGCGTTTGCGCTTCGCTCACTAAAATTGAGCTAACTATTCAATGGTTAAAGGGATAGTTGAGTTCTGGTAAGGAGAGTACAGTTTTGGTGAAACTGAATTTTAGTAACCAAAACCTGCATCATTACATTACAAACTAATAGTTATAACTAGAAAGGACCACAAAATTACAAAGGACGTAGTAAAGATCATGTTATCATTCAAAAAGAGCCGTTAAAATGTAAGAGGGCGCTCTCTAAACACTCATCGGTTTCAACCATTTTGAATAAAATATTGTGCATGTGATGCTTTGTTGAAATAGTGATTAGATAGAGAAATAACCAACAACTATTTAAATACCTATTTTGTAACTTTTTTAAAAGAGGAAGCATTTTTTTGAATTTTTAACGGCTGGTTCAAAATTCTCTAATAAACCCGGGGCCCCAGGTTTATTACAAATTGTTATATTTATGGATATTTCAGCCGTCTCTGAACCGATTTTGATCAAACAAAGATGATTTTATTATTTAAATATTATGCTCTTTCAAATTTTACACTCAGTTTTTCATTACCTCACAAAAGAAATAAGTAGTCTAGCGCCCTCTCTACCAAAACTCAACTATCCCTTTAATTGTATTTTTGGATATTGCAAATCCCAAAGCTTCCGGGGGCTTCGCCCCCTGGACCCCCAATAAGCTTTTCAATGTGGGTATCCCTTGACTTATTCTATTCAGGGTTTCATCAGGATGATTGCAATCGACCGTATTTATCTATCAGGCTAAAATTCACCCATACTTGGACAATGCCCTCATCATAACAGGATGCTTGCAATGTGCACTTAATAATCTTCCAATCTCCAAACAGCTAATTCAAAAGGCAATTAACTAAAGAATCGTTAACTCTATAGACAACATCTTTATATCTGGATATTACAAATCCCAGAGCTTCCGGGGGCTCCGCCCCATGGACCCCCAGTAAGCTTCCCAATGTGGGTATCCCATGACTGATGCTATTCAGGGTTCCATCAGAATGCTATCAGGCTAAAGTTCATATTGGACAAAGCCCAGCTCATGATGCTTGCAATGTGCACTTAATAATCTCCCAATTTCTTAAAGGGGTAGTACAGTTTTGGTAAGGCTGAACTTTATTAACCAAACCTGGACAGTAACATTATAAACTAATAGTTATGACTCTACCATGCTCGAAAGGTATACAAAGTTAAAAACGACTGAATAAAAAGCCTGTTATCAACCCAAGAGGGTGCTTTCTAAAAAGGCATTGGTTTCAACCATTTTTCATACAAAATTATGCATGTGATGTTTGATTGAAATAATGATTAAATAGAGAGAGCATCAACAACTATTTAAAAAACGCTTTTGAACATTTTAGAAAAAGTGCAAGCATTTTTTGAATTTTTTGAAAAAAATCATCTAATTATTTGGGCCCCAAATAATTATTAAGATCAGATATATTTATGGATATTTCAGCCGTTTCTGGGTCGATTTTGACCAAATAAAGTTCATTCTGCCATTAAAATTGCATGTTCGACACTCAGTTTTTCATTACCTCACAAACAAATTGTGATGTGCAGCGCCCTCTCTCCCAAAAATAAACTACCCCTTAAACAGCTGAATTAAAAAAGCTTAGCCCCCCCCCCCTCCCCTGCTCAGCCATAAAAACCCGGGCACGCTGCTGGGTTGTCGCTTCGCTCCCTAGTCAAAATGACGAATCATCCCCCCCCCCCCCCCCCCCCAATGGCAAGAAGAAATCGACGCCCTTGATTCACACGCTATCAACAACAGTATCAATCACTACGTATACGTGCACTAGTCAGTTACTAGATTCCCTTTAATCACAATACATGCAAGCGAGCCTACATACTGAGTGTATCAGAGTGTTAATTGTTTTTCAGAAGGGAAAGAGGCCCCCTACCTATAATTGTGGACCTATGCTCAGGGTTATAAATATGTCAGAATATGTCCAGGTGGGTGGGTGCAGCAAGAGTGGCGAGTTCGTCGTTATGTGATCCTAAACAGATTGCAAACATAAACATACAAATAGGGCCTTTCAGGGTGAACACAACCCCCCCCCCCCCCCCCCCCCCAAGCACCCTAACAGCACAACAAACATGTATTACTACGGAAAATCATTAATGCATGTTCACCTTTTCATGTATAGTAGAGTAAACGGCAAAAAACACATTTATTACCCCCTTCCATCTAACGGGATAGTTGAGTATTTGTCAAACTTAATTAACCAAAACCATGAAAACCTGGGGGTGTATTCTGAAAACGATTTTAAGCTAAAATTTATTGTATCTACGTCACTAAAAAAAATTTAAGGAAATCGGTATTCTGAAACTGTGCGATTTTATTTGTATCTACGTCACTACAAATTTTAAGCCAGCTCTAAAATTTATTGCAGTTGCCATGGAAGATATGCAAATTTTATGCAAATGAGGCAAATCGGTATTCTGAAAATTATTTTAACATAAAAGTTACAACAGAATTTAAAACCACTAAATAGCAGTTTTATCTCCGTGACTTGAATCGAAAAGCAAGCTATGGCAGCGCTTCTTGGAGCACGAATACTCCACGAGCATCATCAACATGCGCATAGCCGCCTGCGGCCCGGCCGCCGCTTCGATTGGCTATATAGAAGGGGCGACGTTTCGACGAAATTATCGGATCGACAAAGAGACATAATATAAAGCAAATTAGTTTGATTGATTACATAACGGGAATAGAATTATGAATAAACAAACATGTACCAATCCGTTTACGGTCTAGATATTGCGCGCCTTTAGCAAACTTTGCGCGCGCATGAGATTAAACGCGCTTGCAGTTTTGGACACAAGTCAGAGATTCGAAGGTCATGACTGTGTGTTACTGTTCCCCCCATAAACATATAAATTATTGTGCCTTAAATTCGTTATAATTTTTCATACAAATCATCCGACAGCACAACCACACAAAAACAATAATAATAATGTACATATAGAGCGCATAATATTCAAAATTACTCTCTATGCGTTTTACATACTAAATTAAATAAACGAAATATATTACAACCTACAAAAACAACATAATTATTAAGGTACACGGACAATTATACAAGTAAAAACAAAGATAAATATTATTACAGTGCAAAAAAAAATTAACCCAAAGAAGAAGAAGAAGAAGAAGAAGATTTAAACAAAAAGATGGGTCTTTAATGACTTCACGAAACAATCTGTGTCTGTATGTCTCTCAACATGTAATAATAGTTTATTACCCAAAACAGCCTCGAACTCGATTCCAACATGAATCTTTGAGACCAAACGATTCATATCCACATCCGACTTTATCATTGTGATTTTTTTATCTCGATTATGTTCAAACAAATACTAGTAGTAGGCCTATACATAAACTTGCAATGTAAATTTTAATCACGCCGCAATTCCCACGTGGCCTTAAAATCGTATGCAAATGATAAAAAATATCGATGTAAGCGATATTTTCATTGGTCAAAGGAGCAGCAAGGGGCGTGGCTTTAATTGACAACGCGCACTGGCGTAAGCGTTAAAATGTCCTTAAAATCTTTTTCAGAATACCGATTTTAAAAAATTTTAAGGCGATTTTATTTTAGGGAGATAAAATTTTTATCTCCGCTACATTTCAGAATACACCCCCTGCACCATAATAGTTATAACTTCACCATGCTCGAAAAATATACACATAACACAGTTACAAACGACTAGGTAAAACCCCTGTTATCATTCAAAAAGTGCTGTTACAACTCAAGAGGGCGCTCTCTAAAAAAAAATAGTTTTAACCAGTTTTTCATTATCTCACAATTTTTTTTTGTTTGTGAAGTGCCCCCTATACTAACACTCAACTATCCCTGTAACTTTGCTTCCTAGCCATCCCTAGTCATCACTTCAAAATATTGGTTCATTTAACAACTAACTGTACATGGTGAACAACATTTCGTACACAGCGTGGGCGTTGTTGTAGACTTATTGCTAGTAGACCAAATGGTTTGTAGACGTATTGGGTAGTAGCCCAAATGACTAGTAGACCAAGAGCATCGTAGACCACATGTCGGGTAGACCAAATAAGTTGTAGACCAAATGGATTGTAGACTAAATGATTTGTAGACGAAATTGTTAGTAGACTAAATAGAATGTAGACCAAATACATAGTAGACCAAATAACTAGTAGACTAAATGGGTAGTAGACGTATAGGGTGTAGGCCAAATTACAGTAGACCAACTGGATAGTGGACCAAAATACTAGTAGACCAAATGGGGTGTAGACCAATTAGAGTGTGGACCAAGTTAAATGTAGACTAAATGACTAGTAGACCAAATGGTTAGTAGACGTATAGGGTGTAGACCAAATTACAGTAGACCAACTGGATAGTGGACCAAATTGGTGTGGACCAAATAGCAGTAGACCAACTGGCTAGTGGACCAAATGGTAGTAGACCAAATGGTCATAAACCCACAATAATACACACATAATATAGCCCGTAGTAACATTCGCATTGGCAGAAGCAGTATGATTTATTGATGTGTGCCCTTGGAAGTTTGGGAGAGGGCTAAATTAGCCGTATATTATGGTCTTGTATCTGCGTGTGGCATATGAGGGTAATGTTACTGACGGGGGTGTTTTCTACACAATATCCCCTTTCTAAAAGGTTCCTCCCCTCTCAAATTCGTGCACTGATGTGTGGTGAGTGCAAATTACATGATTCACATATCACCGACTACTGTAATTAGTGAAAATATGCAATGATATGTGCTTATCTAATTTACAATGTATTTCAACTTCATTATAAATCACGACTTTTTCAAGTCTCCCCTTTCGCCCCTCTCACCCCAAACAGCCCCTAGCTCTTATCCAACCCTCTGCGCTGACCAGTAAGCCAAACACACACAGAGAAACACATTATAATGTATTGGAACCAGACTCTAATGGAGTGGGCACACGAGACTTGCGACGACCTGCAACAGCCTGCAACAAGACAATAGAACTTATGAAGGGCCGATCATGTTCGAAATAACTAGACGTTACATCAGAATGCAAATATCGCAATAAATTCGGTATTATTCCCATTATAGCCATAAATAGGTTGTATGTATTACATTTAGGCTAAAGTAAACCTAACATGTTATTTACCGTGCTTAATAAGCATCATAAGCCTGGTTTTGGGTTGTCGATCGAACAATAGCACGACTGGTCACGAGGAACGCATGCGCCGTGTGTTCTCTTGCGACGGCAGGTTCCCGTCGCAAGTCTTGTCGCAAGGTTTTTGAACATCAAAAAGGCGGTTCAAAATCCGTTGCGATCAAAACAATAGAAGAGAGAGAGAAAGAGCAAGGTGATTGCGGTGATTGCGGTTATTGCGGTGGCTTCATCTCACCCTATTGACCTATTGAAATTGCATCCATGGCAAATATTCATGGTTTGGTAGACAATACTTAATCCTGAATACTTCAGGCAAGTCTCTTCGTATGCGGTGACCTATCGAAATCGTATCCATGGCAACGATGCATGGTTTGGTAGACAATGATTTATGCTGAATACTCCAGGCAAGCCTCTAGATATTTCTGCTTTTCATCAAAAGTTATTTATTCTCATTACATACCCTTACCAATAATGAAAGGGAGGTGTTCAACCGACAGATTTGTATTATCATTATTGGGATTGGCATCCACATGACAACGATCGAATGGGAGGGGAGGGGGGGGGGGGGTGGGGGGTCTCGGCTCTTGCGCTCTTGGGGCCCACGATTCTCTTTCATGTCCCACAGTTATTATTTTTGTTGTTTTTCTACCTTGTTTACCGCGGTAATTTATATTTGGCCTATTGGAGGTCTTTGTATGAGCTAATTAAGAGCCAAAAGCATCCACCACGTCCTATGTTTATATTTTGCAACATTTGTCTTTGCTATGGCTCCATACTCAGGCTAATTTCATATAAGCTTGGTGCACCAATAGGGTACCCACCGCTAGCATGCTCCTCAGGGAGTAGAGGATGTGTACAATGCGGGTCTGACGCTTAGAGGCTATTATAGGCGCTATATAATACGAACTACTACTATTATTAATTATTATTAAATAAAATTATTATTATAATTAACAATATTACTATTATAATTATTAGTAGTAGTAGTAGTAGTAGAAGTAGTAGTAGTAGTGGTAGTAGTAATAGTAGTAATTTGTGCATCAAGACCATATCAATATAAGAGCAGAGAGATATTAACGCTCATCCTTGAATTGCGGAACATTTTGTGAGTGTTTATATTGTACATCTGCAGTGAGTTTGTACAGGGCGGTGATGTATTACAGACTTTGGCAAAATCCGCCTTTCATATGTGCACGTGACCAATCGCAAGCTGTTGCAGGTCGTCGCAAGTATCGTGTGACCACTCCATAAGCACTGAAGCGAGCAGCCTTCGAACCCACACATTTGACGTGCATTATTTGTGTGTCGAGTGTATAGAATCGGCAGTGTTGTAGTACACTCTCCATTTCGCATTGGCAGAAGCAGTATGATTTATTGATGTGTGCCCTTGGAAGTTTGGGAGAGGGCTAAATTAGCCGTAGATTATTGTCTTGTATCTGCGTGTGGCATATGAGGGTAATGTTACTGACGGGGGTGTTTTCTACACAATATCCCCTTTCTAAAAGGTTCCTCCCCTCTCAAATTCGTGCACTGATGTGTGGTGAGTGCAAATTACATGATTCACATATCACCGACTACTGTAATTAGTGAAAATATGCAATGATATTTGCTTACCTAATTTACAATGTATTTCAACTTCATTATAAAACACGACTTTTTCAATTCCCCCCTTTCGACCCTCTCACCCCAAACAGCCCCTAGCTCTTACCCCACCCCTCTGCGTTGACCAGTAAGCCCGAAATGCTGGCCTTTACTCTCGGACTATGTATTACAAAATCTCCTTCGAATGTTTGAAGCTCACACATTGGGATCGCACCAACGGACGCGGTACGCGCGAGCTGGCTCTCTGTAGTAAATTAAATCGATCGATGATGTACTAGCAGATGGGAGGACCAAAGAGTGTCAAATTATGTAGTATACAGAGAGCGAGCGGGGATATGATGAGGGTCGATTCCCCCAACATGCGGAGCGCACACACAATAATACACACATAGAAGCACGTAGTAACATTCGCATTGACCAAAGCAGTATGATTTATTGAGGCGTGCCCTTGAAAGTTCGGGGGAGGGCTAAATTAGCCGTAGATTATGGTCCTGTATCTGAGTGTGGTATATGAGGGTAATGTTACTGTCGGGGGTGTTTTTGCACAACATCCCCTTTCTAAAAGGTCCCCCCCTCTCAAATTCGTGCACTGAGTAATGAGTGCAAATTACATGATTCACATATCACCGACTACTGTAATTAGTGAAAATATGCAATGATATTTGCTTACCTAATTTACAATGTATTTCAACTTCATTATAAATCACGACTTTTTAAAGTCTCCCCTTTCGCCCCTCTCACCCCAAACAGCCCCTAGCTCTTATCCAACCCCCTGCGTTGACCAGAAGGCCAGTAACCCAGCCTTACGCACAGATAAACACATTATAATGCCTTGGAACCAGACTATAAGCACTGTATATATTGACGAGGAGGTAGAATAGGGGACCTTTTCACACCATCCATACTTACACACCAAGCCCACATGGTCATAACGTATAGTGTTCGCCTTTAATACAAACCTTGGGTTCACATTAAATGCCACTATAATGCCAGTGTCCGTTTCCCTTTACAGGGAGCTGGATTTTAATACGTTACTTCGAATCATCGATCGAAGACGCAGACAATTGTGTGTCCATCGACAACACATAGACTACAGAGTACTCTCCGGACCGTATCCGACCATAAATCGAGCTCTCTGATTGGCGATTAATGAAGAAATTAAGATTGTACTACCACACAGCCGATTTTATACACGCGACATACACAAGCAAAGCACGTCAAATGTGTGGGTTCGAAGGCTGCTCGTATTACTGCTGATACATACACACATAAACACAGGCACCATAACACGTACCAATGTGCACTTCGAAGAGATTTTGTAACTTACTTCGATCTAGTTTTCGATCGATGATATATGTCACCGGAGGCCCGTCATAGGCTAGTACTTCGTGCACCGTACTGCATGGGATACACTGAGTCAGTGTGTATAATAGTCTTTGGTAAATAGGCAACGAGCGCAGGGCGTTCGCAAGATAGCACTGCGCCTGGGAAAGACGAATCCGAACAACCTGTAAGTGGATAACACAAAGCATTTCAGATTGGAAACCTTGGAACACAATGGCCCGTATTCACAAAGGAGGTTTGTACAAACCCCGGTTCAAACCGCGGTTTACATCTATGGAATGCCAATTGTAAACTGATGGAGAGAGAATGTGTACCATCAACATTGTTAACAAGTAAGGAATTTACATTCTCTCTCCATCAGTTTACAATTGGCATTCCATAGATGTAAACCGCGGTTTGAACCGGGTTTTGTACAAACCTCCTTTGTGAATACGGGCCAATATATTCAAAAGCAGCAAAGCAAAATTTGTTCTTTTCATAAATGTTGCATCAAGAACATGACATCTCTTTGATAATAGAAACAAAATAATGGTTTGAATCAACATTTTATGCCTTTGAAAAAGGTCTTTTACAACAATTTTTCAAACAAACTAATGCCTTTCCATACTTGTTAAGTCCACTTGCCGAGTTAAATTCAACTAAGGATCTTCGTGAAACACCTCCTGTTTTGAAATAAACCATATATATATAAACCATAACAATGGTGGATAACACCACATAATGCCTCTTAAAACAGAGTTGTGGGGCAAGTAACTTATAACATTGACTTTTTACTACGAACAAACTCTGAAAATAAGCATTTCTAATAAATACAGGGCGTGTTTATGAGAACATCGACATAATGGTCTGTTTTTGTAGGCATGACGCCTGCCTGTTTAATGCAGTGGCGTACGCATGGTACGGTAGAGTTCCTGAGAAGGATCCATAGGCCTACCAAGTTGCATGCTGAAAGAAAGGGCACACACTGTAGTTTGGACTAATACAAATGTATTTAATTCAAATTACATTTTGTTACATTTTGATAAAATTTAAAACCTTAAACGTTCGCATTTGTCTTAATTCATACTTTTTTTTATTGAAATGAAGAAAACGAATTAACATTCGTGATGACAAATGATGCCATGTCATAAATATTTCACTTTAGAGTATGATTATTAGGAATGTTCCATTGTTGCTATTTCTGACAGCAGACCCTGCTGTAAGTTGTTAATTGACCGTGGCAATTCATACATGAATGATTTCATCTTGATTTTATACCCAGTAATGAAGAGAGTAATTTTCTATTTAATTTGATTGTAAAATCGTATATATCATATCAAATAAATATTCATCAGATATTCTGCAGAATACGTATCATATCACAATTCTACACGCAATCATAATTTAGGTCACACTTATATAGGACGAATGACCGGGAATAAGCAGTGTTCAATTTTCCCGAAACTATCGCACATCACTCAGAAGAATGTACATTATTGTTTTGCTGTACGTATGTTAGTATAATGATTCAAGTCTGAAAGATCACTTTTGGAAAAACAGTCATCATGAAGTTTATGGATCACTTTAACGATTGTTGTTTGCACTAATAGAGACAGAACAAAGTGCAAAGCCGTAATCAGTCTATATACAAGCATACCAAGTGCTACCGGGTACGGAATCCATTCTATTATAGTATTATACAAATATTTGCTTCTTTGGTATCAAGCAACAATTAGCCACTTACTCACAATCGTATGGGAAAGATAGATACGATGTGTGGTCATTAATCAGATTGCTTTAAGTATTAGTTACTATACGTATTTGTGTTGTAAATAGTCGTGAGAAAGATTATCGTCAGTTGAAAAAGAGAAGGGCGCTATAATACATCCGTATAAAGTCACTTTGTTTTTCGTAATAAATATGCCCGAAATTAGAAATAACTACTATCTGACGGTTAGGCATCATAAAGACGACATAGAAACGGCTAAAGCCTACATGATGTACTGCAGAACTCAATTTATCAACAAATATAATTACTTGTTGTCCCCTTTTCACTCTCATCCAAAGTTACGCGCATTTTTAAACGAATATTTCCGTTAATGTCTTTCAAGCTCTCCCCTAATTCATCTTTCCCTGGCTCCCCCCCCCCCCCCCCCCCCCCCTCTTTCTCTCTGTCTATATTGCTCTCTATCCATCTGTATATCTTTGTTATCTGTATTTCCTCCTGCTCCTCCTGCTCCTCCTCCACCGCCGCCTCCTCCTCATCTTCTCTCCACCTCTCATTTCCCCCTCTCCAATCACCCCTTGTCCACCTCTCGTTCTCTCTCTTATCTAGTTCTCTTTATGTAATGTTATGTTTAAGAAACTAACCATGATTTAGCTTTCTAATTCCTTGTTTTGATCAGTTGGGTATCCACGATAGCTTTTGACAAGGTCGTCGTGATGGAAGTGATTGGCGCGGCTTTGGATTGGCGCTCGATATCAGAGCCGTCGTGCTCATCGGGTGGATTCTGAGGTTTTCTGAACTAAAGTCTATATAAACTGTAGACGATGACAGTATGACTTGTAACTTATGGCTATCTGAAAACAACTGTTATTTTGTTTTCCAGCTGAGTATCCACACTGAATGTTGACAAGGTATTGGTGGAGGTAGCCGTAAGCGTAGCCTTTTAACAAGGCTTCGCGTCTCAAGCAATGGCTGTGCTGCATGCAGGATCAGGAACGACTAGACTGAACGCGTGATGGAGACTAACCGGCGGTCTCTCGGCAAGAGATTGTGCATGATAGTCGTGCTCTCCAGTCGTTCCTGCATAATGCATACTATACCGTGCATTCAACTCAGCTCAGACGAGACAGGCCTTGTCAAAAGGCCCGTCAAAAGGCTACCGTACGTGGCTTTGGTCATGTTGGCTCTCAGAGTTATGGACCAAAGCCTGTATACTAACTACTCTTGCACACAATATAACGTTATGTTTGATAAACTAACCATGCTTCATCTCTCTAATTGCTTGTTTTAATCAGCTGAGTATCCACAATGGCTGGTGACAAAAAGATCGTATTGGTGGTAGCCTTTAGCGCGAATTTGGCGCTTGGTATCGGAGCCGGTGTGCTAATCTACTTCGTGTGGTTCCCGGGGGTCCTGGACCAAAGCCAATACAAAAGTTTCACAAATTATAACGTTACGCAACTGACAATTGTTTTGTAATCTTTCTTAATATTAATACCCAATTTCCAGCTCAGTATCCACAATGTCTGCTGACAGCAGTAGGATCGTATTGGTTGTAGCCATAAGCGCGGCTTTGGCGCTCGGTATCGGAGCCGGTGTGCTCATCGGGTGGTTCTCGGGGCCAGAACGCGTCACGGACTCCATGGACTCGTACAACGATGCGCGGAGAGAGGCCGACGAGGGGATCTCTTCGCGCCTTATCAAAGAAATGAACGCCGACAACGCGAGGGAAATATTATGGTAGGTAAAACAATAGTGTTGTACTTTGGCGTGGTCATTTGGTGGTGGGGGGGGGGGGGGGCTAGCTGGCTGTAGAGTTGTGAAAACGGCAATATTTGGGCAAAAGACAACTGAAATGTGGGTAAAACATGACATATTCGGGCAAAAGTATCATTTCGGGCATCTAATTGTAATGATCAGAAGACTGTTTTGGCATGTCAGGGCAACTCCGGAAAGATGATATGGGAAAAACACATTCTGTTCTATTCTGTTCTAGGCGATTGAAAGAGGGAACTAACTTTGTATTACACATACACCATTTACAATTCGGGCAATTAACCTTAATAAAAACTAAGTCCTCTTTTAATATTGCAATTCGGGTTGGGGTTCAATCGAAATTGGCATTCTGTATAAAAAGTTGCCCAGGATATTTATGGCTTATATAGGTTTATTGTTGTCCTTATTCTACTACTTAACAGTCAGTTGCAGGCTTGCAGGCTATGTAAGGTGGTTCATTTAGCCAATGGACTTAATCTTTAAATAACTTTAAATTAAGAGCTTCATTCTAAAAGGCGCTAAATCCCCCTTTTAAACTTTGAAGAGTAACGGTTTTCGTTTTCCATTTTTGTACACAAGTCAATCCTATGGGATTATGCAAATGGAACGTTCTATATTTTGATTTTGATTGTATAATTTGTGCTACAATTTGGATTTCTAGATGGCTACGTAGCTTATTAATGTACCAAAATGTTAACTCAATTTGTATTGAAAGTGGATTTAGCGCCCTTTGGAACTAACCTATTTAAATATTGTTATTATCCAGGGGACTTACTCGAGACCCACACGTTGCTGGGACGCCCCAGAACAAGGACCTTGCCGATCAGATCCAGGCGAACTGGACCAAGTACGGATTCGAGGCCACGACTCACGCATACAGGGTCCTTCTCTCGTACCCGTCTAAAGTCGATGGTGAAGATAACATGGTGAGAATATTGTATAAATTATATATATATTGTAATAAAGCTGTGATCCCTCGCATATATCCCCAAGTTGATTTGTATCCTTCGGGCTTATGTCAGGTTCATAATAGCTTCTGACCATTCAGGCAATGAGAATTAAGGGGTTTCAGGGACGAGCACCGTCTAGGGTTTTCTATAGCTCAGTCGGAAGAGCACCAGTCTAGCAATCTGGAGGTCTCGGGTTCGAATCCCGTTGGAATCCCATTTTCTCTGCCTTCTTTTAATCACAATATATTTCTGGTCAGTTTCTGTATATGTTTGAATTAATGGTGAGAATATTGTTCAATCTACAACTATAATAACATATAGATCCTGCGTCGTTCATGTTGATATGTTCACCATTAGTAAAGGGATGGAACAGTTTTTGTCAAATTTAATTTCAGTAACACAAACCTGCACCATAACATCACAAAGTTATAACTCCACCATGCTCGAAAGGTATACAAAATTACAAACGGCTATTAAGTAAATCATTCAAAAAGAGCTGTTAAAACGCAAGAGGGCGCTCTCTAAAAATGCATTGGTTTAAACCATTTTTAAATAAAAAAAACATTGTGCATGTAATGTGTTGTTGAAATAATGATTAAATAGAGAGATCATCAACAACTATTTTAAACTTCTTTTGGAAAATGTTGACAAAGTGTAAGCATTTTATTTTGTCTTTCTTAAATCATTGAATAAACCTGGGGCCCCAGGTTTATTTTCGATTGGATATTTTTATTGATATTTCAGCTGTTTCTGAACCGATTTTCATCAAATAAAGTTCAAATTATCGACAAGACTTCGACTTTATCGCCACAGGTCAGCTCATTTCGCCCCCGTGACGAATATGCACTAGCCTTGGATAACGGTAACAAAAGTATACCTCTATTCAACGCTTATCAAGCTTATTTAATTTATATACTCTCATAAAAAAAAACTAACACCATGATAACGTATGCAATTGTTAATTACAGTCATTATTACATAACTGCTCACCTCATAAGTTTTGTTCTTCGTGCACAGGTTCAAATCATAGATGAGGCTGGGTCAGCAGTGTTCACCAGTCAGCTGAAGGAGGCCCCTCTCGATGACCTGTCTCGGGAGAAAGCCGATCTCATCCTGCCGCCATTCAACGCCTATTCTGCTAATGGAATTCTAGAAGTAAGTTAAGTGTTGTATGTTGCAAGTTACTTCTTTTAATTTTATGAAATTGATGTTTGTTTAATACACAAGTATGCACAAAACGGGAAAGACTCTTTTCTTGTGCATTGTTAACATCCGTGACATGTCATGACCAATGTCCAGCAACCCATGCATGACTGTATGATATTGCGTCATTCCAGAGAAGAAATGGCAATGTTCAATAATATGTCGTAGGATCTACTCAAGATATTAAAACACTAAACTCCTCCCCATTGTGCTCTAGAGAAAATACATATTTCTTGTAATGTATTACATGGCGAAGTGAAACGTTTTCAATAATATACGTGCCTCAACTCTCATTCCAAAAACGTGAATTATAGTTGACTATTTTAGCAGCGCATGCATAAGCTATACCCTTCTCTAAATGAGGTCACTGTACACACACGTGTACAAATGCAGTCATTGATTCTTGTGTTTGTTGTGTTGTTTTATGTTATGTTGTGTTTTGTTGTGTTGTGTTTTGGTGTGTTGTGTTGTGTAGTGTTGTGTTGTGTTGTGTTGTGTTGTGTTTTGTTGCGTTGTGTTGTGTTGTGTTGTGGTGTTGTGTACTCTGGTATGCCATTTGGTGTTGTGCTATGTTGTGTTGTGTTGTGGTGTGGTGTGCTCTGGTATGCTGTGTTGTGTTGTGGTGTAGTGAGTTGCGTTGTGTTGTGTTGTGTTGTGTGTTGTGGTGTTTGGTGGTGTTTTGTTGTGTTGTTTGTGTTGTGTTGTGTTATGTTGTGTTGTGGTGTGGTGAGTTGCGTTGTGTTGTGTTGTGTGTTGTGGTGTTTTGTGGTGTTTTGTTGTGTTGTTTGTGTTGTGTTGTGTTGTGTTGTGTTGTGTTGAGTTGTGTTGTGGTGTGACGTACTTCTTCGGATCGCTTACGTTCATTGTACAGGCCAGGTCTGTTTGAAGCATAATTTACGTTAACTTTATTTTGTTTTACTTTGACAGGGTGAACTTGTCTACGTGAACTATGCAAGGATTGAAGACTTCCAGTACCTCGAGACTCGAAGCCCATCAATAAACGTCACAGGGAAAATCGCGATTGCCCGCTACGGGAAAATATACAGGGGCGATAAGGTAAGTTACAATGTTGGTCAATAGTATTGATTTAATAACTGTTATACCGTTCAAAGATTAAAGCGGTATTTCAGTTTTAGTTGAGAGGGTGCTTACAAATATTTATGTTCTTGGTTCCATGTTTCAGTACAGTATTTGTCAGTTCTTGCATAGAGGAAGAATCTGCTAGATTCGAAAGATCGGCTGCATACCTTTATTTACAAGTTTTAGTAACTAAAATTATGTTTTGCCAACACTGAACTATCCCTTTATTATCATAATTATACATGTTTATCTTGTATTCCAACCCGAAATGTTATGCAGTAGAGGGTGGACAGACGTACCCCATTATGTTACATCTTTCTGGCTGGTAGTGGGTGCATAATATAAACTATAAGCACCATTGCGTGTTTGTTTAGTTTTGTTTGACAGATTATGTTATCGAATAAAATCATTATTGAAAATCATGTTCTGTGTTCATAATTTTAAAAAAACAGGCGAAGTTTCCTGCCACCTCGGCGCTGCCGGTCTGTATTCCGACCCTAAATAGTATGCATTAGAAGAAAGGGAAAGCTATAGGTCTACTCATTCGAATCTTTTCAAAAAGCATTGCAAATTATCGTGAATTAAATCTCAGTTGATGTATCCCCCTTAAATCGAAAGGCGAAATTTGCTGCCCAGTTCGGCGCTGCCGGTCTGATCTTGTATTCCGACCCGAAGGATTATGCGATAGTAGGTGGACAGACGTACCCCGACGGTATTTACCTGCCAGGCACGGGGACGCAGCGGGGGAGCTGCCTGGATGGAAACGGAGATCCTCTCACTCAGAACTACCCCGCCGTCGGTACATTTTTCTCGAAAGATTTGTCATACTTTCATTTTGTTTTCCGAGACGTTTCTAAATGCGATTATCCCTTGATAAGCCTCTATGAGTTTTTGTTACGTAATCTTCTTTCTTAATATATTTTTTATTTGTGCACCTTGTTTTGCCATAGGCTGTAAGATGTGTGTTATTGTTGTTGATTGTGTTGTTGTTGTTGTTGTTGTTGTTGTTGTTGTTGCTGTTGTTTCTCTTTATCTTGTACCAGTTTTATTTAAATGGAAATTTTGTTTTTAATACAGAATGTGGAAAAGTTAATTAAGTGAGTGAAATTAAATATTACTTTGTGTTTCGTTAGGGTACGTACACAAAAAAAAAAAAAATTTTTAACTGTTAGAGCTCATTGGTGAACATCGTCATAAGTATAAAGGCAAACGGTCATGACTTGTTTTGTTCTCGATTTGTTTATTCTTGGTTAATTTCAGAAAGTGCATACCGCCTTCCAGAAGAAAAGTCCGATATGTTACCAACCATCCCCGTTCATCCAATCGGATACAATGATGCAGAACAATTGCTAACGTAAGTCGTTTTTTTAATATAAATTTATCTAATTTTTCCTTACCTAATTGAACTTGGCAAGATACCATTGAAACCTCAAAACAAATTTTGTTTTGAGGTTTCAATGGCTGACATTAGCTTACTATATACATCGTTGCATGTTGTAATACAGAGTTCAAATGGAAGCTAATTATTGTCATTCCCATGTACAAGCATAATTTCTGTCACTTCTAGTTATAAATTTCATCTTGTGCATCACTGATAATGCAAGTACTACTGTTCTTTGTCATAACTGCCCACCGGAGGCTCACATGTTGTGACGTTGCATGTTATACGGACTCAACAAAAGCTGGTTGTCTAAATATGCTAACCATTGACAAAGCAGCATACTAAAAAAAAAAAACACCGCTTCTTGTTGAGTCCATAGGCAGTGTCATTTAAACGTTTCAAAACATGACAGCTTCCAGTGGGGCAGTAAGAGCAGAAAAGAGAGGTCTGCTCGCTATCTTTTTAACGAAAGGGAAATTTGAAAAACCGAAACCTGTCCCATGATTTTATTGTTAATACGAATACAACAAGGTATGAGGGAACCGCTAGAATTTCAATTGGATTTTGAGGATTTGGACAATGTTACTAAGTCCCTTTAAAGAATCAAGTGGCAATGTTTTCACATCTTCAGTAGAAAGTCCAATTTGTTATAATACATATATTTTTAGTAAGCTGTAAACGTTAATTTTCCATTAATAATGCACTATCGAACATGCACAAAATATGTGTTATCAACAAAATTAGGGTGAGGTCGTGCAACGGCTAAAATTACTGTCTGTAATGTTATTGTTATTATCAATGCTACTGACAAAATTATGATGCATGACATGCACCGACTTACAAGATATGCTGGACTCAATTTAGCCAAACATATATTTTAGCGCCCTCCTCACTCCTACCCGATGATTTATGAGAAATTATTTGTCAGCAAGTCACTCATTTCTCAATATCTAATTCAGGAAAATGGGTGGTGAACTGGTTGAAGAAGACTGGGCTGGAAACCTGGACCTGGTTTACAAATACGGCCCAGGATTTGCTGGGGACTTCGCCAATATGTATGTATAAATTGTCTTGTTGTGTTTTTTGTTTGTGTATAACTAGGCTAAGTATTAACATTCATGTGACATGCCGGTTGTACGTAAATTAAATACATAATATACGTGTATATGGACTATATGCACTTGATGCTACCAACCAAGAGATTGGAGATGGCTATTTGGCGCCCATGAATTACAAATGTTATGGGCAGAGATTTGGAAGAACGTGGTGGATTCTCAAAGAATGTACGTTGACATTGATTTTTTTTTTTTATATTATGTATATTGCTTACATGTTTGTTTATCTGTAGTTTGTACATCTGTACATCTGTATAATTATCTGTACAAGCAAAATACATAAATATACTAAAAATCAACAATGTATCGACTATAGCTAATAGATCATGTAGATTGTGAGAAAACGATGCAGTTATACATATATTTGCATTTCCATTTCTTTGTATTGGCCAACTTATGTGTAATATGCCACCATCTGTGATCCTATTTTCTCAAATACCTCCTCGGTTATTCTAGAGTAATGTTTTTGGTGTTGTTAATGTTTTTACGATGGAAAAAGAATGATACATAAATACACTCGAATAATGCTTGAAACATAGAAGTAAAACAAAAACCATTTGTATGTGTAAAATACAAAATTCTGTACGAACTAATAAGAGACATATAAAGCACCACAAAGACAATCGCCCATTGCAAACTTGTTATGACAAAATATTAATATTGTTTTCTGTGTTTTTGGTGGATGTTTCAAGAATCATACTTGCATATCATTATGATTATTTTATTGCAGGACGGTGAAGATGTCCATCTATACTAAGAATGAGATGGCGTATGGTTGGGATGTGATTGGAATGATACGGGGAAGTGTCGAACCGGGTAGGTTTATAAACTAAGATAATACAGTGTGAGTTAAAATAAACGAAACCGGACTTTAATAGCTTATAAATCCACAATTCTTAGCATATATATGTTGATATTGGTATCATGTTAAAGCTTAAGAATTTGCCTTTCAAATTTTATATCACACACTGTGATCGCCTTACGCTACGCCGAACGCGACCTTATAATCGGCGCACTGCAAACTTGGACACGGGTATTTTGTGCATGACTTTGGATAATTAGGTCGCGTTCGGTGAAGCGTGAAGTGATCAGAGTGCATTATTGATATAGCGGCATTTTCACAAACTTTATCATGATACCAATATCAACATATATGTTAGGAATGGTGGATTTATAAGCTATTAAATTCCGGTTTCGTTTATTTTGACTCGCACTGTATATCTCTATCTTTGATGTGTTCACCTGGCAACTCTCTAGATCGTCTCCATCAATGTGTAGGATAAATTTAGAATCATTTCTCTCAGGAATATAAAATATAGTACACTAGACATGTTTGTTTGTATTAGCCTATTATCATCTATTCATCGACAGTTCAGATGCTTGTTTTTGCTCATGCATACATAATATTTAAAGGGACTTAGTATTATAAACATTGTCCAAATCCTCAAAATCCAATTGGAATTCTAGCGGTTCCCTCATACCAACAATAAAATCATGGTACAGGTTTCGGTTTTTCAAATTTCCCTTTCGTTAAAAAGATATTTTCGATTGAAGTGTTCAGATGTTAAATAATCCAACGGATCACGAAAACATTGTACAAATTGAGTGCAATTGAGTTTGTAAACATCACTTTGCATTTTTGCTCCTTACTCGGCCATATAACATCCATTTGACTTGAAATTTTCACATGATACCCTGTGGACATATCAGATAACAACAATATACATTGTATCAACTATTCATCACTTTTTGCACATGTCAACAAAGTTACTAGATCCCTTTAATGTATTGATTGGTTACCATTATCTCGATGTTAATGCCTGACCCACGAAGTAATTTCGGGAATTATCGAGCTTATCTGTATTACCATTTCTCTATGTATTGCATAATATACCAATAGTTATATGGAACCTTACCCATAGCGACGTTCACTATACCGGAATACGCAACGGTAATCAACCAATAGGAATGCTCAATTTCCTTAAATTATGACGTCATCATCTTATGATATATATGAACTATGCGATTTCGCTCATGCATGCAGATCGGTACGTGCTGATTGGCAACCATCGCGATGCCTGGGGGTTCGGAGCCATAGACGCCGGAAGTGGGACCACCTCCATGTTGGAAATCAGTCGAGCCATCTCAGTCTTGGTTAACAACGGTAAGTGGTTTGAATTGTGCATGATTTGTACTAAAACATATAAGATATAACGCTCAATAATATTATTTAAAAACCTTTACTTTGATAAATAATGTAATGCATGTATATACAAATATAATTTTATTTCAATATACGTAGACATTTAAAAAAAAAATGCATTATTGGTATTGATTATGTATAATATTAATAATTGCAATAACTTTTAATTAGTTTAATTTGTTAATATTTGGATTTAATATGTGTTGTTTTCAAATAATGTATATACATGTACATGTATTTAAATTTCGCTATTAATTTTGATTGTGTTTTGCATGAATTACATCGTTTGTTTTTTAATGTACTTTAATGTTTAAGCACGTGCAATTCAGCTTGTTTGCCGCCATACGTGTTCCCAATAGAACAACCATAAATACATAAAGTAATAATACAAACATAAATTAATACGAAAGCATTTTTGGGGGAGGGAATGGAAGGAAAGATTTCTTCTTTCCTTTGTAACATGTAACGAAAAGTTTAATTACAAGATGTTTCATTAACGTTACATTGCTTTTCTAGAACAACAATAAAAACATAAAAGAGGAGTTAGAACTAAAACATAAACATAATGAGATCCACAACAAAATTGAATTATTAATAAATAAGACTCGGGTATATCGTTGTTTAGTATGAACAAAATATAAGTGGTAGCACATTCATAAGAATAATGCAATTTAGAATACAAGATATTATAACAAGTTCATCTTCAATTCTATGAGTATCAGTGGACATTTAAACAAATTAAAAACCCAAGACTTGCAAGTTTACGCGTTTACTTACATTATAAAGCGCTTTAATACGCGTTCACAATTGTCTGGTTTCGGGACCTACAATTTACTCACACTTTAACCGAGTATTGATTCCTTCTTATTTGTTTTGCGGTGTGGTATATTAGCACTATGTGCAATGGTGAATACAGTATCCAAATGTTAACTGGTGATGGAGGAAACATACCATGATGTGCCTGACAACAACGTTAACATCTGTTATGCTATTTATGTACAAAAGTTACAGATCTTTACACTTTTATCACTAGCGATATATCGCGACTCTTGTGTGTTACATAATGAAATATGTTAAAATGACATGACCGAGCTAGGTTAGCCAATCAATGACTCGTATTTTACCAAGTCACATAACATTGACAGTTGTTATTATTTTCTTTGTCTATACTGTACTCCATGTCAGGTTGGAAACCACGGAGGACCATCGTATTCTGCAGCTGGGGGCTGGAAGAACATGGCATCATTGGGTCGACAGAGTGGGTCGAGGTAACAAGAATACACCATAATTATTATAGTAGTGATGATGATGATTATGATGATGATGATGGTGGTGATGCTGGTGGTGATGATGATGGTGATGATGATGATGATGGTGATGATGATGATGATGCTGATGCTGATGATGATAATGATAATGATGATGATGATGATGAAATTAGCTTGGGGGCATGGAGGGGCAAGTGCGCCCCCCCCCCCCCCCCAAAAAAAAAAAATAAATAAATAAATAAATACAAAATAAAAATTAAATTAAATAAATAAATAAATAAATAAATACAAAAATAAATAAATACAAAAAATAAAAATAAAATGAAACAAAACAAAATAATAATAATAATAATGATAAAACAATACAAAAACATACGAGGAGATCCTTTACAAATAAAATGATAGATGTAGCCCCCAATTATCCGACCACGCTACGCCAGTATCATGACTAATACATGGTGTTATTGATGATGATGATGATGATGATGATGACCATGATGATGATGACGGAGATGATGATGATGATCGTCATATCCTGATTATTTCAAGAAATTATGGATAAAGTATGTATTAAATTGACTGTTCCATATGACATTCGCCATGTTGGGTAATATATTTAGGTCGGTTAACATATTTTATATTTCATTGTCAATATTTTCGTATGTATTTTATTCTTTCCAATTCAGGAGTACCTTAAAACACTTGGAGCACGCGCAGTTGCCTATCTCAACTTGGATGTCGGAATGGATGGTATAGTACATTATAATGTTTACCTATTTTCTGAAAAAAAGAAGAATCATAATTGTCATTATAGTAGACGTCAGAGTCGACCAGTGCAGGGTTTATATAAACTGGGCTCCAAAAGAAACTTATCACTTTTTCAGAGCGACGCTCACTAAAATTCATAGCATCAAATTGATTCATATTTAGACACAGATAAGCTATCATTCTCCTTATGAAGCATATCTGAAAAATTAATAGTTTGCTTTTGCCAAAAAAGAGAAAAATGCCATGGAATCACTACAGGTCACTTTTCAAAAATCACAGAAACTGCTCGCTGCGAGCCTCCACGAAAGGCGGTCTATTCATTCAACTTCAAAGCGGGTTATGTAACCACTAGACTAGGCTATTGTCCGTACCGAGCTCTGTGCCCGGAAAGCGAGCAGTTTCTGTGATTTTTGAAAAATTAGCTCTTGCGATTTCACCTTATTTTATTCTTTGTTGACTAAAGCAAACATAATCTTTTTTTAGATGAGCTTGCTAAGGGGCATTATAGCTAATCTATGCCCAATTATGATTACTTTTTATGCTTTGGATTTTAATGTGTGTCGCTCTGGAGAAGTGATAAGTTTCTTTTGGAACCCAGTTTACATTCAAACCTTGCTTGAAGATTGCCTGTAGTTAAAGACTACTAATGGGATATACCTAGAAAGCAGTCTCCACGTACATGGATGTATCTATAAAGACCACGTTTATTGTATATTCTGTTTAAATGCAACAAATAAACAGCAACAAATTTCTTCACGGCTTAAAATCGTTAATATCATTAATCCTCACAACATGCGTAATGTGAACGATGCCACGTTGTACTATTGTCAACTGAAAACTTCCAAGGCATAATTATTGCTTAATTACGAATTCCCAATGTTCCTCGTTACTACAGGCACCTATGTTCCGTCAGTTTCAGCAACACCCAATATGAATAAACTCATCTACGATGCCGCCAAAAAGGTATATATAATACTGATATGATTTTTAAATAAGTACTATCGCGATGGAAACTGCCAATATTCTGTTTTGTATATTTAATGCTTTAATATACCCATTGCAAGTCACATTTGCAATCTGACCATAACCCGACAACATCCTGCAAATTAGGAGTTATGTCCATTAACTGTTGTTACTCCAGCGCGAACAACATTTCCACGGACATGGGTGTAGCTATAGATAATATCTATAGATGCACCTTTTTGCCATACAAAATACCACACAAAATTATGTAATTGGGTGCATGCAGTTGCTGGGCCCCTGATATCTCGATAACTAAAGCCCGAGCTCTTCTGAGTGTTGGCTCAATGAAAATGTTGACCTCAAAAACACAGATATGGGAAAAAGCCAAAATGGCCCTTTTTAATACTCTTGATAGTTGTCCTTTTCTTTTTATTTTAGATTTGTTGTAGTTTATTGTACCGTAATTTCTTATTATTGTATTTGTTTACCATATTTGTTTACTATATATAAACCACGGCCTCTCTGAAAAACAGCCTATTGGCAGCTGATCGGGGGCATTTTAACCGTATACAAATAAAATAAAACAAACTGGACATACATGACATACATGCAGTGTAGACACAAACGAATTTTCCAGTTTTATTTTCAATCACTAAATTCATTTGAAAGTATAACAAATTGGTGAATATTCTAATCGGAGTGATAATTCAATGTTTGCAACATCTTCATTTTGACAGGTCCCCGATGCAGGTGATTAACCAGGGTCACCTGGACATCCGAGTCTGAATCAAGAGCCTTGAAGATCTTAAATTACTATAATCATACAGTATCTGTAGACAAGACTTGTTTTCAATCCCCAAATTCTGACCAAATGGTGACATTCTAATCGGGATGATACACTCGAATATTTGCACCATCTTAATTTTACAGGTCCCCGATCCAGATGATTAACCAAGGCCGGGTAATAAGGTCACTTCAAGAACCTTGACATCCGGGGTCTGACGCAAGCGTTTTGAAAATCTTACTACAAGCATACATAATATTTTATTAGACAAGACTTGTTTTCAACCCCCAAATTCTAATCCGGATGATAATATTACTTGAATTCTTTGCACCGTCTTAATGTTGACAGGTCCCAGACCCAGATGATGCGTCAAGGTCTCTGTATGATGCCTGGAAAGAACGCAGCAAGAGTCTGACCAATGACGAGCCCAGGTAATATTCGTCTTATCATCATTGCCATGTAACTATGGTTACTTATAGAATAGAATGTTGTACAACACTTTGTATAGAGCTAACATACGATGCACTATGTTTTGGTACGCAAATAATATATAAAAGTATAAAAGGTAAGAAGATACTGTCACATGAATGTTTTTCCCATACTAAATTTTCTGAAAAATGTGTATTTCACCTTAAATGAGATGAAAAACAACGTTTGTGTCGTGATAAAGCATCTTGTTTGTTTTGTTCATTTTATCATTTGTCCGGTTGTTTGCTTGTTTGTCTGTTTGTTGTTTGATTGTTTGTATGTTTGTCAGTTTTCTTCCGGAGCTATATACTATTTTAGTTATGATTGGTAACATGTTAGTTGAGGTAAACATGCATTTAAAATAATTGTATTGTTCATTTGATATAGTTTATTGTAATAATTTTTCATGTATATGTTATGTTTGGAGGAATCATAATGTTGTTATATTTTTGCTCTAATTTCTATTTACCCATTTTCCTATCAGGTAAACATGTGTGACTTCCATAACCTGAATTAATTGAATGATATAAGAAGTTATAAAATAAAATAATAATAATTGCATTTATATGGCGCTTTATATGGGCGTTTCTAAGCGCACTGGTGGTCTGTCTAAATAAGAAAACTAGTACACACGATAGCATAAAAACAATACAACACCAAAGTCAAAGTAACAAATAAGAAATAACAAATGCATGTATATATAATACAATACTTATTAACTAACTGTGTGCGTCTCCAGAAAATTACAACTGCTTAAAAAGATGGGTTTATGATGAGTTTTCATTCTATTCCCTTTAAAGCATTGGAACATTGGGGTCTGGATCTGACTATGCGCCCTTCCTGCAAACTGCTGGAATATCTGCCATGGACTTTACCTACACATATAATGACGTAAGTATATACCCTTAAAAAATGTCATTGATTCATTCACATTAAAACTTCCAGTACTACATACCTACGTAATTATATAAAATCTCTCCTCAATAAAACATCATATTCAAACGTTGGTAGAACGGTTGTCTTTAAAATTGTATGTTTTAAACACGTATTAATTTCCAGAAATATACACACTTTCTGTCTTAAAGGTGACCAACACCTGAAAATAATGTTCTTATGTGTATGAAAGAGAAAACTTTGAGAAGTCCATTCCACCAAACAACAAAATAGTTTCCAAAAAAACAAACAGTCAATGCCACGATTCATATATTAGGGATCACTTCGTTTGGAGTGGAATCCACTCCTAAAATGTTCCACTCCAGAGTTTAAAAAAGTACATTCCACTCCAAACGAAGTGATCCCTATTATGACTCCTAAAAGAAAGGATTTCCACTCCAATACATTAAGATAATATTAAGCTGAACTGGGACGATTTCAATTTTATTTTACAGAAAGAGACACCGGTTGCATCATACCCTACCTACCACTCGGTCTACGAGACCTTCGAGCTGGTCAATCAGTTCTACGACTCGAACTTCACCCACATCCTGGCCGCTGGTCAGCTCTATGCAGAGATCTTGCGACAACTGGCCGACTCTGTTATCCTCCCGCTAGATGTGGTCGGGTACGCGCAAGCTGTGGACGGATATTGGACAAGTCTTCGGGATGGAGATATTGGAGACGAGATGGCTTTCGAGGGCATCAGTTTCGGTAAGTATCTAAAGAGATTGGGTTTAAACTTCTGGCTTTCAAAGATATCGAAGATTTCCCGACAACCGTCCAACTCCGCCATCCTGCCTCTAGATCTAGATATAGTAATGTTGTCGTGTATGCACACGCTGTGGACGGATATCTGACAAGTCTTATTGGAGGCGAGATGGCTGCCGAGGGCATCAGTTTCGGTAAGTACTTAAAGCGTTTGGGGAGATATCCTGACAACAGTTAATGTCCAACAGGTATTATCCTGCCTCCAGATGTGATTGGGTATGCAAAACCGTGGACGGATATTGGACATGTCTCCAGGATGGAAACGTAGTTATGTAGATTTGAAAGCTACTGAAGGCACCTCTTTGGTTCTGAAGGATTTTGGATGAGGTTTAAGGAGAGCAGAGATAATTGGGACTCATGTTATCGCTTGTCGGAATCCTCTAATATGTTACTGACATGCTGACTATGGTATCTACCTGATAACTCTGATGCTAACAGTCTTGTTTCATATAAAACAACATAAATATAATACTATACCATCTAAAACGTAGAAGAAAACGTTACTACTACAGTATATGTGGATATGATGGATATGTTATGTTGTGTACAGCCTAGATGAAAGAACACGTTTGGGAAAGTACTACTACTAATCTTTTGAAATCTCGATTTATTTTGTTTTTCTCCATCTCCTAGAGTACATGAACTCCGCTGTTTCCAATTTCAGTGCTGCTGCGGCTGGCTTCCAAACAAGACTGGACGATGTGGATAGAAATGAGTATGTAAACTTTGTTTAGATTTTTACAGTTTTATAAGCACTATTGACGTTACAAGGTGACGTATTTCCTGTATCGGGCGGGAACTGTATGTATGCATTTCAAATTGAAATCGAGCAAAACGAAGTGCTCGATGTTTCGTCCACTAATCTGTTTGTTGTTCATAAAAAAATGACATTAAATGAACGAAAATTTATGAAACGTTGTAAAATATCAAATATTTGTTTTGTATTGCATGATTTTGTTCTCAGCTCTCTAGGTTTATTTTATACTATGCTTCATGATCTATATCAGTCATGTATCATACCGGCATTATACTGGAATATCAATTTAGATTGTTAGCTGAATTAAACTGTATGCCATTCTGTTTATAATTTCTTCAGTGTTCTGGCTTACCTATAGATTACTTTAATTCATGTGTATCGATGTATTTCTTCAATTTGTTTATTTGCTCATCCCAAACAGTATCCTGGCAGTAAGACGCATGAACGACCAGCTCATGTACCTAGAACGTTCCTTCATTGACCCGATGGGACTGACTGGTCGACCCACAGTCAAGTGAGTACCATACAGTGGTGAAGTGTGATGTCATACATGATGTCATAGCATTTTTTTTTAGAATTTTAAAATTTGGACTTCATTTTCAGAAAGAACATAACAGATAATGTCCAAATACCGAAAATCAAAGGAATAGGTTACATATTGGCTGAGATATGCCCATCCGAATGATTTTTGTTGTCAATGGGCAATCAGTGTTATAGTGCACTGGTTCCTAAATTTAGGAACCAGTGCACTATAGCACTGATTGCCTATTGAAGTAAAATTCATACTGATGGGCATATCTCAGCCAATACGTAACCTATTCCTTTGATTTTCGGTATTTGGACATTATTTATTATGCTCTTTCTGAAAATGAAGTCCAAATTTGAAAATTCTAAAAAAGTGTTTTTATGACGTCATGGCTTCTGTACTCTATACAGTGGAAACTCTTTATAACGAGATCTGTTATAAAGAGGTACTTGATCATTATAGCAAATTAATTTCACAGGTCATGGTTCTATGTATTTGATTGTTTTCAAGCCCTGATACAACGAGATATCTCTGGTATAACGAGGTGAATTAAATGGCCCCAGGAGCTCGTTTTAATTCGGTGGATTCACAATACAGTGCGCCACCTATCGGTTGCAGCGGACAGGCCGAAATCCGCAATGCCTCATGGGAAATGGTCGACATCGAAATATAAGGCCGTATACAGCTCAGTGGTGCTAGGCTGTAATATAATAATAATAATAATAGACATTTATATAGCGCAAATTGCAAAGAGCCTCTAAGCGCTTAAATAATTATTTAATTATTATTACCCATGGTCAACAGGTACATTTCAAAACCAACACAATGATATTGCAAAGGCAGTGGGCAGGGTTCGAACTCGGGATCTCATGATCGGAAAGCGCGCGCTCTACCAATCTTGCCACAACCACATCCACATGTACTGTGATGTCGACCCCAAAGTTGGAAATTGGCCTGTCCGCTGCAACCGATAGGTGGCGCACTGTATTGTGAATCCACCGAATTGAAGGGTGCCTGCAAATGAAAAAGATTAGCATATTACATTTAAAAGATTGTTTCTTCATCATCATCTTCATTCTAAAAATGTCTAAATCCAAAAGCAAAACTGATTTGTTTTTAATGAAAATAACATAAAATTATATTTTCATTAAAGGCACACGTTTGTAATTTCCTTAACTTAAAACAATGAAGTTGTCACATTTTGTATATCATTTGTTCTCTCTCGCCGAACAGGAAGAAGGCGCACGCGGGAGAAAAGTTTCCCAGTATGGTTTAACTTTTTTTCATAATTTATCTGTTTAACTAATTGTCTTTATCTTTAGAACTGAAATCTACATGTATTTTGTTTTCTTCACCAAAGGCATGTCGTGTTCGCCCCGAGTAGCAAGAATGCGTACGCTGGAGAGAAGTTTGCGAGTATCGTCGATGCAATGTTCGACATCAGCAACAACCCGGATCCGGAAAAATGGGAACTCGTGAAGAAAGAACTGTCCATCGTGACGTATCTCGTCCAGTCAGCCGCATACGCACTGCAACCGGTGTAAACCCCGTGTAACCATGTGTAAACACGGTGCCTCCTTTTTAATCTTCAATTTTAAAGGGATCTGGGCCTCGATGCAGAAAGAGATACAATCGCTTGTTAATAGTTGAAATTAATTGCAAGTCAGAAAATTTGCGCATTTCAACAAATCAGATTTGAGCATTATAGTCACATGATCTGACTTTCAATTAATTGCAACTTTACAATCAATTGCATCTCTTTCTGCAACGGGGCCCTGGTATTAAACGTTGTCAAAAATGGACAAAAATTACACAGACATGGTACCTCGTTGTATAAATATATCACCAATAGAAGCATGGAACAGGTTTCACTTTTCTGAATTTCTATCACTTTAATTGACATCATTATGATTTATATGTTTGAATGTGAAAGTCTCCCTGTATGTTTCACTAACACTAAAATAGATTTCAGCATCATTTTTTGTTGGTGATTATCATCATCCCCTTGAATCGATACTGAAATCCATGTTAGTGTTTAGAGAAACACCCTCTGTTCCGTCTAGATCTGTCCACATGCAGTGCAGTTCAGTAATCAATACAATTATTAAGAATGCAAGTAAGTCTCTTTTGTTTACCAACCAATGCAATATGCAGTTTGTTATCATTGTTTGCTGGAATAAATGAACATGTGTTTTCTTTGTAGTTTATCCATGATCGATTATTGTTTAATTTTCTTGTATAATCAGTAGTTTTGACATTGTATCATAATACGAGCTCATTTGAAAGCTTCATACATGTAATTGGTTTCCTAATGTAAATGAGAATGCATGCATCGTATGACATCTACACAAAATAATAATTTCCTACTATACCATGTTTTATTTTGTACATTTATCTTGAAATAGAATAGTGAAAACATTGTGATCAAATATTTGAAATAAAATGGAAAAAAAACAAAATCTATATCAATATTGCTTGTATTTCAAGAATATTCTGTATATTTCCTGTACTGTATGCACATACACAGTTTATGAGGAAATGTTATGATATACAGTGGAACCTCGTTATAATTTCTCACCATGTTTTATTTTGTACATTTATCTTGAAATAGAATAGTGAAAACATTGTGATCAAATATTGAAATAAAATCGAATAGAAAACAAAATCTATATTAATATTGTTTGTATTAATTTTCAAGAATATTCTGTATATGATAACACACGCGGTACCCCGGGGTACCGCGTTGTGTAGCGCCATCTTGTGTCCACTCGAAGCATAACCGTATTGCGTTCTGCATGCAAAGTAGCGCGCGCAAATATGCACGCTATACCCCGGTACAGCCCTAAAAAATAAATAAATAATTAAACAAAATGGCGGATATTCGTTTGTTACCCCAGGGTACCATTTATGTTATCATATTCTCTGTATTGAATGCAGATACAGTTTATGAGGAAATGTTACAATATACAGTGGAACCTCTTTATAACGAGCTGCTACCCGATAGGTACCGGATATTGCGAGGTAATTTCACAGGTCCAGGTTTTACGGGTGTAAATTAGCCTGATACGCCGATAAGATTGCTTTTTTTTTCTTATAAATGCTCTTGGTATTTGTTCAAGTTGTGAATACACAGAAATTAAAAATGGAGGGGCTATGGACATGGACACAGGTCGTGTTTGGTTTGACTTTTTACAAAAATTAAATTCAAATAATGCAAAATAAATGGATATTATATTTAAAATCTCAATTCATGTAACATTTGTGTGTTTTTCCTCATCTGCAGGGGGGGGAGGGGTGGATTGAGTGGTCGCAACTTTGTCCAAATAAAAACAAAAACTTATGTCAGAACTCTAGTGGTTCTCTCATACCTTGTTGCATTGGGGTGGGCCCGCTAGTCATAAGGACCGCTAGTCATAAGGACCGCTAGTCATAAGGACCGCTAGTCATAACGTGTAACTTCCTATACCTGAAGGACCGCTATACATAATGCGAAAAGGGGGTCGCTATTCATAAAGGCATAAGGACCGTTATTCATAAGGACCGTTATTCATAATGTGAGATGAGGGTCGCTATACATAATTCCCATTGAGGGTCATTACTCATAAGGACCGCTAGTCATAATATAGAATCGGGGTCGTTATTCATAAACATGAAGAAGGGGCGCTACTCATAATTGTTAATGGGGGTCACTAGTCATAAGGACCGCTATGCATAATACGAAAATAGGATCGCTATACATAATATTGAATGAGGGTCGCTAGTCATAATACGAGAAGGGGACCGCTACTCATAATACGGAATGAGGACCGCTAGTCATAATACGAGTGTAGGACCGCTATACATAATGTATCATGATGGTCGCTAGTCATAATACGATATGGGGGTCGCTAGTCATAATACGAGAAGAGGGTCGCTAGTCATAATATGCGTGTAGGACCGCTATACATAATATAGAATGAGGGTCGCTAGTCATAATACGATATGGGGGTCGCTAGTCATAATACGAGAAGAGGATCGCTAGTCATAATACAAGAAGAGGTCCGTTAGTCATAATACGAGTGTAGGACCGCTATACATAATATAGAATGAGGGTCGCTAGTCATAATACGAGAGTATATAGGACCGCTACTCATAATATGAAATGGGGGTCGCTAGTCATAATACGAGAAGGGGACCGCTACTCATAATACGGAATGAGGACCGCTAGTCATAATACGAGTGTAGGACCGCTATACATAATATAGAATGAGGGTCGCTAGTCATAATACGATATGGGGGTCGCTAGTCATAATACGAGAAGAGGGTCGCTAGTCATAATATGAGTGTAGGACCGCTATACATATTATAGAATGGGGGTCGCTAGTCATAATACGAGAAGGCGGACCGCTACTCATAATACGGAATGAGGATCGCTAGTCATAATACGAGTGTAGGACCGCTATACATAATATAGAATGAGGGTCGCTAGTCATAATACGATATGGGGGTCGCTAGTCGTAATACGAGAAGAGGGTCGCTATAGTCATAATATGAGTGTAGGACCGCTATACATAATATAGAATGGGGGTCGCTAGTCATAATATGAGAAGGGGACCGCTACTCATAATACGGAAGGAGGACCGCTACTCATAATACGGAAGGAGGACCGCTAGTCATAATACAAAATGAGGATCGCTAGTCATAATAAAATGATTATAATGATCCATATAAGTCGCGCATCCCATCTACACACACACTTACGCACACCCATGCATCACCATTTCCCTCAGCCTTCTCGTGCCCCCAGCGCACTTCCGTTTTACACCCTGGCCTAGGCATTTTCACCAAGAGCGTTCCCAAAACGCGCTGGTAAGCCAAGATTAGATCCTGCTATATGCGACGCCTGCTGTGTGAATACAATTTATATTCTCTCAATAATATCCTAATTTTTACACCAGGTAGCAAACAGACGTTGGACCAACGCTGGCCATTTTTGTTCCCAACGTTGCTCCAACGTTGGACCATCGATGCTTGTGTACGCCCAAATTACGAATTGCTACAACGTGTTTGACCAACGATGGACCATCGTTTATCCAACAAGTTTGTCCAACGTATTATAGGTTTCGAGTTTCCAACGTTGGACCAACGTTGGCATCCAACCAGATTTCAAAATAAGGAGTTCGAAAATCCAACGTAAATCCAACGTTGGACCAACGTTGGTATCCAACCAGATTTCAATTCGCATCGAGATCAGCCACTAATTTATGGTCTCCCTCGCCCTTGCAATATAGTTACATCGACATTGCAGAGTTTGATGCACATAAATTGTATCGCATATCAGCATGGGCACCAGTCTCGGCTTATACCAGCACGCTTTGGGTGAAATTGCCTATGCCAGGGTGGGAATTCGCGCGTCCCACCATAATTTATCCATCCACAGGCAAACATTCAACATCAACTAATAAAGAAAGGTATATAGCTGAAACAATTTCATATAAAACACATTTATATGCAAATGGCAGTAACAAGATCAATGATTTTGCTTTAAATTATCATATCCTGCATGTTTCATAAGTGGCATTTAAAATGTTTTGAGTAATAACAATATAACAATTAGGTTCAGTTACTTAAAAGCACACCTTTATATTTGTATTCGAAGTGATTGATAGCAGGCATTTTACTTCGTTATTTGTAATTTTGTATACCTTCTGAGCATGGTGGGGTTATATAGCTATTACAAAAATGTACTACTCCTTTAAACACACTTGAAAAGTGTGTCTTAATTGCTATCATGTGTACTGATATTTATTTGATCATCTAAAAACTGTGTCAAGAACAGAAATGTATGGCCCTTAATAAACAGAAAAAGCAACATTTTTAGAACATGTGTATACCAAAGCAACGGAAATTAATGCTTAAAGGGCAATGAAACCCAAACAAAATGTTGCTTTTATAGTCTTGACGAGATTAAAAGGATAGCTAGAGCATAATCGTGCAAGACACAAGGAAACTACGGCTTTTTAAAGGGTCTTTCAAGATTTCTGGAACATTATCCAGTTATCATGCAAACAGGAAGTTAACAGCAAGTTGGAAAACATATTTTACATAGAAATCTCAAGGTCATGATTGTGCCAACATTGATTTAAACTTTTTCATAACTACAGAAAAGTAAACATTCAACAATTATTGCATATCTCTAAAATCTGAAAAGATGTGCAGCATGTGTATTCCAAGAACAAGATATTGTTGAAAGTATCGTTTTTTTTTTTTGCAACTGCCTGACTTTTAAGGGATAGTTGAGTTTTGGCTACACATAATATTTTTTTCGTTAGATAATGCAAAACTGAGTGTAAAATTTGAAAGAGCATAATATTTTAAGGTTTTGGTTACTAAAATTACTTACCAGAACTCAACTATTCCTTTAATCACATCCTTGTAATAAATTATTATATGCATACCAAATACTTTCCAAACACACATAGTTTACCGAGTTATTACATGCCTGTCTATAATAACTTGTAATACAGTATATACACACAATAAATGATATACAACATAATAATCACCATGCCTTACGCTTTGAATAACTGAACAATATATCTATTCAACAATGTCGTTATTTATTGCTGATTGGTGTACACTTATGATATGATATGTCGTTGAATCATTGCTTTTATTTTGGAACATTCTGTAACGTAAGAGCAAGCATCTTTAAAATAGTCAACATATGGGATAATATAACACTCAAGTATCCTGCAACATTATGCAGTTATCATGCAAACAATTTGGAAAACATATTTTACACAAGGAAATATCTAATTTAACTGTTACATAACTACAGAATAAGTAAACACTCAACGATGATGTATCCTTGAAAACATGTCCAATATGTGTATATATCCAAAGAACATACATTTGTGGTTCGTACATACTTGCTTTTTATTTTGCAACTGCCTGACTTTAACCCTAAATAGACTGGGGGGGGGGGGGGCTGATTTAGACATCTATCGCGATGCCGAATTTGGAGTCGATCAGAGTTTTGGTTGCCGATATCTTGGAGGGGGGTGGGGCCTTTTAGCCCCTCCCCTGTTTTTTAAAGGTTCAAAATAGCCCAGTCTTTATAGGGTTAAAGGGATAGTTGAGTTTTGGTAGAGAGTTTTGAGAGATAATGAAAAACTGAGTGCAAAATTTGAAAGAGCATAATATTTTGGTGAAACGGCTGAAATATCCATAAACATAACCATTTGTAAAATGTGGGGCCCCACAAAAATTTGATAAATCTGAACCAACCATTACAATTTTGAAAAAAATGCTTCCTCTTTTCAAAATGGTTAAAAAGAAGTTTTGTAATAGTTGTTGATTATCTTCTAATTACTATTTTTACAAACCTTCACATGCACAATATTTTATTTTACATGCTTTAAAGCAAAGAGTTCTTAGAGAGCGCCATCTTGTGTTTAAACGGCTCTGTTTGAATAATAAAAGACTTTTTACTCAGTCGTTTGTGATTTTGAATTCCTTTCAAGCATGGTAGAGTGTGCAGGGTATGGTTACTAAAATTCAGTTTGACAAAAAATGTACTCTCTTTACCAGAACTCAACTATCCCTTTAATCTGACCTGACCTGACCAACTTGGTATGACAATGATAGGATTAATTTATCCTTGTAATAAATTATGCATGAACATTATTTTAAATACATACATATATATATATATATAGATGATACTGACATGATCTGTCCATCAAAATGATTATTTAAAGCAAACATGTATATATCGTTTGATAAACCAAACATGTATACAGTATATAGTTTGATAAAAAGGTGTTGAAACTTGAAGTGTCTAAAGGGCGCCCATGTGTTAGCGGCAACATTTTTCCATAAAGCCCTGTAACTTAACTGTTCAAACGACTTACTACCATATAAGCATAATTTTTTTCAATAATGAAACAAAACTGTACTGTCATTTTCGCTCACAAATTAATTTGCACAAATTCTCATAAGTGGATCAACTGAAGAAATCACCAGCAATCAATTGAACCATTCACTATCTCATCGATGGTAGGGTATTTTCATTGTTTCTTTTTCATTATTCCCACACTCCCTCTAGTACTGCCTAGGATTAAGAGTCACTTGAAATCCAATCATAATTTAGTCAGTAATATTGTGTCCTAGTGGATTATCCAGGACACTATATTAATAAACTGACCGATTATACTACATGTATGACAGGAATGGCCCATTGTCCTGGAGTAGACCGACTAGAGGAATTGGTTGAATAATGTAAAAAAACAATTGAATATCTACTATCAATGGGCTAGTGAAATTTTACAGGTGTGAAACGGTTTAACCCTATTCTATAATCTTGGCTATTTCACACCATGTTTTTACTGGGGGGGGGGGGGGGGGGGTGGTTAACCAGTTGCTGGGAATGTCTTCCTTTTAAGCATGCGGTAAAGCTGAGTCACTGATGGGAATTTGAGCTTTAACACCAAGTAACACAATTGTGGGCATATAAACATATATATTTTAAACATTATTTATCTTGACATGTTCTTATTTCTTACAATTTTGTTAAATACAAAGATATATGTCTTTAATACCAGATATACTCTCATTGCGAAAATGGTGTCATTTGAGTTATCTCATTACATGTAATACAAATCCAAAACTATTGGTGAATGATAGGGCTGGATGGGAATATTTCTTACTACATTTACAAAATGCAGTACTAAATTCTAATGAAACAATATCCGCACAAAAATGTTAAAATAGGCCTTATTTTGTAAGTGTAGGTCCATATGCTTTAATTATTCTTAAAATAATATCCACCATCTATTCATTATGAATGTTTCCATTCTAAATACAATTTGGAATGAAAGGCCAATTAAGAAATATTGATGGAAGATTATTGAACTGTGTTCAATGAAGATTTTGTTCAGATATTTCATGAACAGAACTAGACAAGATCTTTGACTATGCCCCAGCCGAAGATGCCTCCGCCATTGTGATTTTTTAAATGAACAATACCGTAATTTAATTTCACCTTTGGCCATGTTACATCCCTTTCGATCTAATCATGCCAATTGTGCCAAGTTTAATGGCAATCTGTCAACGCAATTACAGAGAAAGCACAATAAAGACCTGTTTTGGGAATATAACTCAGTTGAACCCTGTAACCATGACCTGATGACCTCAAAATCAAATCTCGTACATGTAAATATCAAGAATGAATATTCTTTAAATAAATGAGTCCTTTGATCTCATGACCCCAAATATTATTGGCTACATGATACATACAGTGGACCTACTTTGATGGAAATCTGTTCTCAGATATAACATTTGCCTCCGCAACCAAGCAATATAGGATATATATGGTTGACATGTTTTATTCACATGACCTATACAAATACTAGTAACTTTGTTGACAAGTGCAAAAACTGATGCGTGATTGATAAAATATGAATTGGTCAGTGTGATCTGATTATGTGCACAAAATAAGCAATAAATCAAAGTGATATGCACTAATTCAGTGCACTTACTTTGTACACGGCTTAAATTATCCCATGGTTTTACATCTCAACACTACAATCGTAAATAACTTTTGAATGAAATTGAAATTCGTAAAACCCAAACCTGTCAATTACTTTTATTATTAATATAAATATGACAAAGTATACGAGAACTATTTGAGTTCATGTGTTAAGGAAATGGATAATGTTGCTAGATTCCTTTAAGTTTACAACATTTCAAGAAAAAGTGCATTATAACCCCTTGACCATGGGAACTGAATAGGCGTAGGGAACGGATTAAAATGAAATTGTGTTTACATAATAAAGAACATTTGGTGGTATTAAAAGTAAATATTCTTATTTCCATTATCAGTGAAACAAAATAAAACTAGAGGTGACATAAATTCTGCACTTATCAGTAACAGCCAGCAAAAATTGTCCCCGTAAGCTAGACTAAAATTGACACTGAGAAATGACCATTCCACACATGTGAAATATAATATTTGACAATCACATAGATTGTTCTCATACACCATGCAACTCTGACTGTTTCTTGTTATTAAACATCCACAAGGAAAAGAAAAACACACAAATGACACATGTAGATGTGTATACCTTGAACATATCATTGTAACAAAAAAAAACACTTTTAACGAATAAAAAGTACACTTTCTGGGCATGTCCTTTTTCGATAAGTCTTCCTTGGGGACAGTCAATGTTGAGTGTTGACTGTCTCAGAGATTTTGAAAATATATGGGTTTCCAAAACTTTTTTATGAACAAACAATTCAACCGAAATTGCTGATACTGCTTTTTTTCCGACGGCAGTACTGTATAACAACAACAAAAAACACCTTCCAATGTCGTTTTTAAATAGCGTCACCTAAAGTGCACAATGCATATAAGGGGGAAGTTAAATCAAGAACCAATACTTGATGCAATGGTAATAGAATTACATGTATATGTATAATGTTAAATTGTTACACAGAAAACTATTCATTTAAATAAGATGATTATAGGTATATAATTTAGTGCCTATATAAACATTTATATATGGCTGTGTTTAACATAGGAAAACTGTTAAGATACATGTTCCCCTTCCTAAATGTCTTAAGAAATGTCATTGTTTATGCTTTACCGGACATATAGCACCGCAATGACGTGAACTTCAAGTAGTGTATTCAGGTTGTCAAGCAAGGAGTTTAAATTATTTATAATAAGTTTGGGAAGGGCATTTAGCCCATATGTTTGAATACATGCAATGATCATCTGTAAATACATCTGCTAGGAGTATGCAGCCTAAAAGCAGGCCTGTAGCCAGGGGATGCGTTGGTGTGAACGCACCTCTCATCCCCTGGTTAGCTTGTCTTTTGCATTGCCCTAAACACATAAACCCTAAAACCACTCATTTCTACCCCTAATCATGTGTTCGTTCTGCTACTTAGCTGATCATCCCGAACAAACATTAAAACAACAATACATTCTATACAGAAAAAGTACCTAAGAAAATAACTATTTCTGGATTGAAACCTTTCCAAAAAAATGTGAATTGAGCATACCAGAAAATAGATAACCACTTTCTAGTTATTCTGTAAGATTGTACACAATTGGCTATATAAAATTTGTTATAATAATACATAAAAGTAGGAGGTATAATGCAGAGTGCATGTTGGTATAGTGGAATGGTGGTTTTGGATTTCAGAAATATCTTAATAACAATTGGTCTTATAAATGTTGCTTGTAATTCAGTTTCCATGGTGGTGTACATAATACGTGTGGTTTACGGTTGCACCATGTAGGATGGGTTGATTGGTGAGGACTGTTGGTAGTCCTAGAAAGGACTGTTGGTGTAGTCCTGAAAAGGACTGTTGGTATTCTTTCTAGGAGAGTCCTAAAAAGAACTGTTTGTAGTCGTAGAAAGGAGTTTCCTGACGACGGATAGTCAACCTTTTCGAAACGTTGAGCCCTTCCTACCATCCACTCTCTCCTCGCAATATATACCAACAGTCCTTTCTAGGACTAACAACAGTTCTTTTTAGGACTCGCCTAGAAAGAATACCAACAGTCCTTTTCAGGACTACACCAACAGTCCTTTCTAGGACTACAAACAGTTCTTTTTAGGACTCTCCTAGAAAGAATACCAACAGTCCTTTTCAGGACTACACCAACAGTCCTTTCTAGGACTACCATAGTCCTACATGGTGCAACCGTAAACCACACGTATTAATTCACTTTGTTATAAATTTAAGTTTAAAGGGTAGTTCAGTTCTGGTAAAGATGGCGCTTAGAAAAATAATTTTGTTTAAATGGTAATACATAATTGAGTGCCCTCTTGTGTTTAACAGCTCTTTTTTAATAACAGGCTTTTTACTTCAGTCAGATAAGTTTTTATGATTGAGTAGATTTTGATGTAGGATGTCTTAAAGGGTGACTACATTACAAACACATGTTGACTTTTGTTGATCTGTAATAATGAATACATCACATGACTTGTGCCTACTTGATGTACATTTTTGTCATATTTTTATATTATTTTTTGTATTACATTTATTCTACCTGCTAAATTTCATCCCTAAAAAAAACTACAGAAGCACCATCAGTCAGCTATATAGATGAACAAAATACATTGGTAATTCCCTTTCTATTAACTGACCAACTGTTCACAATAGCATTGCATGTTTTATGTAATGCCCACTCAACATGTAAAAAAGGGTTTCAATGAAAACATCCACTGCTAATGCAATAATCGGTACTTGTGGGTGTTCATGTTTATCTAGCTGACTGATCAACAAAAGTCAACATGCATTTGTAATTTAGTCACCCTTTAAGTTAAACCATATATGTCAGGTTCCCCATTTTGTAAACTTTTACTGAGGAGATGCTGATCAATTGGATGCACTTATACTTCCAGTCATATCATTGAGTATCAATAGATGCATGCGCCATTGTTAGTAAACTCCTTTTCTCTCCTTACAGCTGAATATGGATGAATTATTGCGCACATATTTATCATTATTCAATGCTATATAATGGGCAGTAAATGTGCAGGGGGGGGGGGGGGTACTCACATATTGGGTATACGGGGATGTGCCGCTGGGATGGGTGTACTTTTTCAAGAAAGATCCTTAGACACGCGGGGTCCAGGCCCTTTACATAAAAAAAAACTCCTTAGACATGGGTCCCTTTTTTCATATTCCCCTTTTTTATACGAGATTTTTTGATTTGCTGATGTGAAATTGCAACATTTTAAAACTTTGCTACGCTCGCTCACTATATTAAAACTACAAAATCTGCGGGAAATACACCCAAAACATATGCGCCGCAGGCAAAAAAAAAAATCCTTAGACATGGGTCCATTTCTAGCAAATTGGATGTGGGTATGGGTTTGGAGGTCTCAGGCCACACACCCCCGTCCGACTATAATCTGAGTCCCCCCCCCCCCCCCCCCCCCCCCCCCCCCCCCCCCCCCCCCCCCCCCCCCGGTAAATGTGATTTATTAGCCACAGACTTAGCAAAAATGTACAATAATGGGAACGCCGACATGGCCTCACTTAAGACTTTAAAAAAAAAAAAAAACTCAAGCAAAGTTACTGTGCTTGGTATCATTTTTCTGTAAAAATCCTATTCTGTGAACAGTCAGCGTGATACTATGATGGAGGGGTGTGAGACATGAATGGGACATCCTTGTACACTGTTGGTCATAATGGTGGAATATTTTTTTTTAGATCTAACTTTATTTGTTTCCCCCAGTTTCTGCGCCTAATGGATAATTTAGACAACATTTAATCTTGACATTATGTTTCTACGACATTATGTTTCTACACTACCATGTACAACACATGGTAGCTTGAATTTGCATTAATTAATTAATTATTTTGTTTTGAGCTTTGAAAGGTAGGACCTTTGATGATTGGCCCCTTTCCTTCTCTAAAGCGTATGTCCAACGAGTCCTCGTTATGGGTCATTTCTCAAAGTTGGCAGTGAGATTTTCAACCAAATTTGGCACAAGGCTCTCGAGGTCATACCCGGTCCATTGACATTGGCTACACTCCAAAGGATGCTTGTGCTCCACCTGGAAGGGGTGTCAACAAGCAATGTCCACTATTTTGTTGGACCATCGCAGATTAAGGTCTGTAAATTTCTCAGATGTCATCGAGAGAAGGGTCAATTCAAGCCAACATTTCCTCTAGGATGTCTACAATTGACCACCAGGATAAATTATCTCAAAAATATCCCGGAAATGCCAAAAAGTGGTCTTCGCCGACTTTGAAAAACACGCCATGGAATCAACGCCTTCCGCCAAACTGTACATCAACAATCCTTCTAACATGGTCACATAGCAAGACAAACTACCAAGTGTCTTCCCAATACCATGTAACCGAGATTTACCCGATGTCCCTGGACTAGGGAGCCCAGAAGATTTCCGCCTGGACACTAGAGATATGTCATCTTAATGGGTACGAGCCATACCAATGTTGGGACGTCACAAACTCAAGTCGTTCAGTGAATGCAGACAACTTGGAACTTCTCGCTACGTAATCGGCGAACCATTTGTCTTCCATCTGTTCGGTCAAAGATGTTATGGCTCGTACTCATTAAGATGACATATCTCTAGTGTCCAGGCGGAAATCTTCTGGGCTCCGTAGTCCAGGGACGTCAGGTAAATATCAGTTACATGGTATTGGAAAGACACTTGGTAGTTTGTCTTGCTATGTGACCATGTTAGAGGGATTGCTGATGTACAGTTTGGCGGAAGGCGTTGATTCCATGGCGTGTTCTTCAAAGTCGGCGAAGACCACTTTTTGCATTTCCGGTTTCCACAGCACAGGTTAAGCATTTTGCGATAATTTATCCTGGTCAATTGTAGACGTCCAAGAGGAAATATTGGCTTTAATTGACCCTTCTCTCGATAACATCTGAGAATTGTACAGACCGTAATCTGCGATGGTCCAACGAAATAGTGGACATTGCTTGTTGACAGCCCTCCAGGTGGTGGAGCACAAGCATCCTTTGGAGTGTAGCCAATATGTCAATGGACCGGGTATGACCTCGAGAGCCTCTGTGCCAATTTTCGTTGAAAATATCACGGCCAACTTTGAGAAATGACCCATAACGATGACTTGTTGGACATACGCTTTAGAGAAGGAAAGGGGCCAATCATCATAGGTCCTGCATTTCAAAGCTCAAAACAAAAGAATTAATTAATAAATGCAAATTCACGCTACCATGTATTGTACATTGGTAGTGTAACAACAAAATTACATGATTATTTTAGTCTAAATTATTCATTAGGCGCAAAAAAACAGGGGAAAAATAAAGTTGAATCTAAAAAAAAATATTCCACCATTATGACCAACAGTGTATATGGAAACTATTTAAAAGCAACATCGTAAGGGTGCTTCAAGTCGGTGTTGTACAGTACGTATTCTATGAACCACGTAACTCCCGTAATTATTGGAAGTTATGTGTAGCATACAGGATAGCTCTCCAGAATTCCTCCATGTTGTGGCCGCCCTCCTGAAGACTCGTTCGCAGTCTTGTAATGCGCCTCTGCATCCTCCTCCACTTTCTTTTGATTTTGGGGGCTGTTCTCCGCGGATGGCCTTGTCCAGTGCTACCTCTGTACGCTTGCCCTCCTTCTTCATCCGCCTGATGATGGACCAGAGGGATGGATGCGCTCGCCCCACTGCAAGATTCCATCGTCTGTGGAAACCTGAAAAAAAATACTTTGAATGAACTAGAGCAATTCAAATGCATGCATTCATGCATGCAAAAAATATCTACATCTTTATGATGGTGGACTGTGTAATAATTATCTTATCTTAGGACAGATGATTTAATTTGCATACCTACAGCAATATCAATTTCTTGGAGTTTATCTTATCTTCTTATGATCAACTTCTACTCCTAAGATCCTTACAGAATACCACCTCAGGGGTCCACTTTGGTCTTGTTGACCCCCCCCCCCCCCCCCCCCCCCCCAACTTGCATGACTGAACTTAACCTCAAAAAAAGTTTGGAAACTCAAGTTTGATCGATATATCTCTCATATTTTATAATAATACTCAAAATCGGTGTCACAATAAAGCCTCATTATACACCTTTCAATCGGTGCATTATGTGTAGTGATATGCAATTGGGCGATTGCAGTAGCCCAGAGAATAGGGGAGGCAGGAAGTGAAATCTCACAAAATGGCCCCAATTAATGCATTCAATTTACGAGTGCATGACTGTGTTGAACAGTTTTCTAAAGGGCAACATTCTATTGAATACTGCCACACTTTCCATTCATCAAAATTGTTGACTTTGATACCATTTTAATAGAAATTATCTCTTCATTTCAATGGCATATTAATCAGAAGGATTATGCAAATGGGGTGTGTGCAGCGAACCGAATATACAGATGGGTCGAGTGTGAAATCAGACAGAAAGATATGGAATTGACAAAAAATCAGAGCATTGCATTTTTTCGAGCTTTTGGAGGATTTGTTGGCATTTAAAATAAAATATTCCTGATCAACGGAAAGCCTAACAACTCTTCTGTATGAAAATGTGACATTTATAATGATTTTTTATTCATCTCCCTGCAGCCGCCCCTTACAAAAATCATTATAAATGTCACATTTTCATACCGAAGAGTTGTTGGGCTTTCCGTTGATATCAATTTAAATCATGAATATTTTATTTGAAATGCTAAAATATCCTCCCAAAAGCTAAAAAAAAAAATGCAACGCTCTGATTTTTTGTCAACTACATATCTTTTGTCTGATTTCACACTCGACCCATATATTCTGGTTCGCTGCACACACCCCATTTGCATAATCATTACAATTAATATGCCATCGTAAGGAAGAGATAATTTCCATTGAAATGGTATCAAATTTAACAATTTTGATGTATGGAAAGGGTGGCAGTATTCAATAGAATGTTAACCCTCAGAAAACTGGTCAACACAGTCTTGCACTCGTAAATTGATTGCATTGGGGCCATTTTTGAGAGATTTCACTTCCTGCCTCCCCCTATTCTCTGGGCTACTGCAATCGTCCCAACTGCATAATCACTACTCATAATGCATCATTTGAAAGCTGTATATTGTATATTGTGTCATCTGAGGTGGCAACACACCTGAAAATGGTAAACCAGAAAGAACAGTGTGAACACATGCGTATAACATATGCTATGACCCAGGACAAAATTCCAGTGGAAATTCTAATTGGTATACCCATTGAAAATCAATGGACACCCATTGAAATTGTAATTGGTACCAATTGAATTCAATTTAATTTCAATTGGTAATATTGTTAATATAGTCAATGGGAATATCACCATGGCGATGTAAGCTTTCCGTTGGCAAGCTTAACAATAGTAACTAGGTCTGGCAAGCTAAGTTTACTATTAACTATTGTTAAGCTTGCTAACAGGGAGTCTGACATCATACATGTACGCATATTATTTGCATATATACATTACCGAAGCGGTCTTACGTTTAGATACAGTGAAAGCTAGGGCACTATACAGGGTGTTAAATTCTTCGACACCATCGACCAAATGTCATTATTGTTTATTTCATTGGATAGAACATTCTTTTTCCAACAAAATAATACCATGATCATTAATTTTCAGTAAGGCATTTGGATCCAGGGCCATTTTCTGAGGCGATGTCGTTTCCTAAATTTGCTACTTTTTCGTCTCCAGCGATCCTCTGAATACTGCTCGCATTTTCGTCATAGAATTAGTTGTACAGACGAATCACATGACTGCACTCCCTTAGATAAGGAAGACAATGTGGCGTAATCGAGTACCCCGAACAGTATGGCTCGTATTACCTCCCTTATCAAAGGGAGTGCAGTCATGCGATTCGTCTGTACAACTAATTCTATGGGAGGCCTTTGGACGAAAATTATGCCTCAGTATTCTGAGGATCGCTGTAGACGAAAAAGTAGCAAATTTAGGAAATGCCATTGCCTCAGAAAATGGCCCTAGGATCCAAATGCCTTACTGAAAATCAATGATCATGGTATTATTTTGTTTGAAAAAGAATATTCTATCCATTTGGTCGATGGTGTCGAAGAATTTAACGCTCGTAAGTTTTGCAACCTTTCTGGGACACTCTGTATAACAAACCGTGGGCCTGACTAAAGATGTACCATTGACTACAAATCATTGTTGTAGACTGGGCAAGTACATTATGATGCATAAACAACTTACTTTCAACAGCATTGTTTGTGCGGCACGTCATATCACGGGTGTGGACATTCCAAGTCTGCGGTGGGAACATATTTCCATCCAAGTAAGTCTCTTCGAAGTACGTGAGGAATTGTCCTAGTGCCGGATACAGTGCCAACAGATCTACCGTCACTGGGTCTATGCGCAGATTGCTGAAGAAAAAAAATGAAGGAACGATTCTGCAATTGCATGAAAGTAAATTTTTCCTAGCTCTTTTCATAAAAAGTAAAGTACAACTGTCCACTGCTCTATAGCATTCTTTTTTTGTCAAATCAATGACTCTACCATACTTTGTTATATATACTTATATGAAATTTCGATTTACTTGAACAAATAGTTTCAACAGAAATGTAAGGGATAGTACAGTCCTGGTCATTCAAAATTGAAGTTACTTATAAAAAAACTAGTCATTCGACATTCAATGAAGATTAAATGGTTGAATTACATACAAGGATAGTTTGCACTCTTTAGTTAAATCACTTTGCAACCATATTTTTCAGTTCAATTATTTGATAAAATGTTGTCCTCCACATTGATTCCACTTAGATATTAATGGGTAATTTGTGCTTTTAATCATTCACCTATTTTTATAGAAATAAGTTGATATACATATATACACAATATGTTGAATTGTTTATTTTTTACTTATTTATTACAAAAATATATTTCTTGAAGTCCATTCAAAACAAAAACTTAACCCCTTTCAAACTTCTGAAGTGTACTTACTCGAATGAACCTCTGACATGAGCCAAAGGAAGATAGCCAATGCACATCACTTTACGAACACAGTTCTTCAGTTGTTCGTCTTGCCTGTATTCTACTTGCAGACCCAGATGTTGTATCTTCCTGTAGAGGCTACTGCAAAAATGGAAGTAGCATCCATAGGGCCGAGTTTGAGGAAACTCGGCCCTAATGGCTTGCATTAAGGCAGCTTCAAAATCAGTCATGGTTTGCCGTGGAGCAAGCCTTTGTCCTGTTGCTCCAAGGACTCCTTCCTTGATGGCCTGCAGCATAGCTGCATAGTGCACTTGTGTCTTGCCAGTCAGGAGGGCCATGCCCAATGGAATTATCCATCTGGTATTTCTGTATCGTCCATGCATTGTGACGATCTGTGTGTATGGGCGAGGGGTTGTTTTAAATGTCCCGTCAAAATACAAAATGTCACATTGTTCCATCGCCATCAACTCATCGTCAGTTGAGAATACGGCGATTCCAACTTGATTGTCGATATGCAGCAATCTACGCTGGCCACTCCAGGACTCAGCCCATACACCTTGAATTTCAACATCCATGATTTGCCGTGGAATCGGTGGGCATAGTGCCGAACGTATTCGCTGAAGTTGACTGCGAATTGCCTGGAAGACCGGGATATCATGGGGATGATGTTGTCCTTGCTCCAAGATCGTATCGTACGCTCTCCGAATGGTTATTGTTGGGTCATTTCGGATTAGCGTACCTACCTCATCGACGAATTGTCGTCGATATATCTGGTCGACGTCTGGGGCATGGGTATGTTCCTCTGTTGGTTGGCGAAGAATGGCAATCTCTGGATTGGCCTCGTTTATGTTGAATCCATTTGTAATTACAGTCTCGCCACAGTGTCTTCTGGCACAGCGCCAATACATTCGCGTTCCTGCAGCATTGCTGTTGCTTCGGGTGTATCTACAGGAGATAAATGACAAAGAGAGAGAGAGAGAGAGAGAGAAAAAGAAGTTTTCATTAACTGTATCAATTGACAAAATTATATAAAAACAGGTGCAATGATGAGGTAAAAATGAAGTGTGCCTTAACCCTAATCCCACTGGGGGGGGCTTTTAAGGCCCCCCCGGTCGGACCTGTAGAACTGATTTTAGAGGTCGATAATTGCTCGTCCGTCACAAACAAATTTTTGTACAGGTTTCTATGCATTTCCTATATCCGATGCCATGTAAACTCCAAATCTGTTATAATACTTTTAATTATAATTTGGATTATTTCTTTGTTACTAGTTGAATTCTGACACTTCAGAGATAAATTCTTCTTTTAAAAAAAACAAGAACAACAAAAAAAACAATGAAATACATAAGAATGAAAACAATGTGAATAAATCCGGGAATACTAATTTGCATATTTATGCAAATTAGTGATATATTTTATCACCATGAAAATCATGGATATGATGAATTACATCATTTGATTGTATTTTTACAGAAAACCTGAAGAAATCCTGTAATTTCTTTTGATTTTAGGTGAAAATCCCAATTTTTTCCCAAATTCGTCAAAAATTTGCATATTCAAAATTTTAATTAATTATAAAAAAAAAAATAATGGTCCGATTTTTTTTTTTCTTTAAATTCTTATTCTACTTGACTTGTTTTACGTGTGTGCCAATTTTCAAGACGATCGGGCCATTCATTGCCGAGATTTGAGGGGGGGGGCCTTAAAGGCCCCCCCCCCCCCAGTGGACTGAAGTGACGTAAATAACCCAGTGGGATTAGGGTTAAACGCAAGCTTCCACGCAAACATTATTTTCTACTTGCCCTACTTGTTTGGGCAAGCAAAATCATGAATTATGGGATACTTTCTACATTACTTGTTATTTGTTAGATTATAAATAAATTAAAAAACAAAGAAATACATAAGAAATTATGAAAACAATATAAAACATAAAGAAGAACCTGACTCTTCCAAATGTTTTGAATGTATTATTATTCTAAATATTCTAAAACAATGTTTATTATGAAGAATATATGATTTAGGTATACAAATCAGGATTGTGTGATTGGGTAATTGAAACCCAAACAACTCCAATTAAATTTACGGTGGGGAAAATCAAAATCAATTTCCTTTATTTCATTTTGTATGTTTTTGTTAAACCTAAGAGCAATTTTATTATTTCTTTAAACCTTAGAGCAATTATTATGAATATTATCAAACCCAAGATAACTTTTTTATAATTGCTTTTTTTAAACCTATGAGTGATTTTTATTAATTTGTTCAGCCTCCACACAAATCTTAGTTTTCTATCGCGATCGCAATTGTGAAAGTAAAATCATGTTAACCCCTTGACCACAGGAACCAATTGGGTTGTGTACAAAGTCTACGGGGATTTCATAAACTTGTAGGGAATGGGTTAAATTGTATTTTATTTGACCAAGCAGAAAGTGTACTTGGCCCGTTTCTTCTAGATGAGATTTAAACATCAGAAATGTCAGTTTTCCCCTCTATTTGATCAGTATAGCTGAACTTTTGGCAACCAGGAAAACAAATTTGACTTTTAAATGCACTTTCACTTGCCCAACATTAAACGCTACTAGCCCTGGGCAAGTGTGCAATTGCTAGTTAGCCCTAGGCAGGTGGGCAATTAATTGCTATAGTGTCAATTATTGGGCCCTGCTTTGCTGATTTTGTAGTAATGACAATTCATCTATTTTGAAGTATTTCTAACAGAATACATTACATTACAGAAATAATCATTTTTTAAAGTTTGATGATGACCTGGCGAACCGCCATGTGGACAACCGCGTGGTCGAATATACATAGTGTACGGGCGATTCCTCGTTGGCGATATTTATTCCATTGAAATAGATATATAATTTCACAATCAATAAGTACGCGGTTTCTTGGCCAAATTTGAATAATCCTATAGTATAATTCTTCGCTGGGCAATTAAAAGGAAAAATTGACGGTATCGATAGCCAAAAACGATACTTTTTTTTAAGAAACAACATTTTCGGCAATTTTTGTTTTCAAATGCCAAATTCAGTAACTATATTTAGTGAACGAGTTAGGTAGGCTTTACAGCTACCCAGTTGTTTAATTTGGCGCATGCTCAGTTCTTTTTAACAGAGTTATTATGCATTTCTTATTTTGTCTTTATTCAGGGATGCCACTGGGTCTCCTCTAAAAAGTCTGAAAATATTTGTGGGACTGGGGGCGAAGCCCCCAGCGGGGTCAAGGGTGGAGCCCCTTTCGGGGGTTCAAGGGCTGTGGAATTTTAGATATTAAAGTCGGAAAAGTGGCATCCCTGAGAAATGGTTGTTGTATATGGTCACAGACATCCGAAGCAACCAAAAAAAATTTGGGGGGTCACGGGGGCTCTTTGCCCTGATATCAGGAAGGACTTACCACAGGCTAGAAAGTGAATATATTTAAAATTTATTCAATAATGATTATGGCTAAATCGGTTGGGTCCATCACACTGGTTCCCGACAACCCAAAAAATACTTTTTTTTTTCACGAGGGCGATTTTGAAAATTTTAAGGGAGAAAAACGCCAGCGTGAAATTATTCACGAGGGCTATTTTGGGGCTCACGGGGGCTTTTTGCCCTTTGCCCCCGTGTATTTTTTTGGTTGATCCGAAGGCTTTCATCTTAAAGCGCACTGACAATGCACAGCCAATGCGCGCGACTTTGCAGTATCATGGGCATCAAAAAGGGCAAAGTCCATTTTGTCGCCCATATCATATGCGCAGGAAGTGCGCGTTTAGTTGTGTATGCCTAACTGCAAGGGGTATTTCGTCGCCGCTTCAATTAAAATTGAATAAACTTGTGGCCTTGCGCATGTGCAGATATTGTAAACAATGCTACGTTTTTTTTCGGAAAAGTAATCAAATAACACATTTCATTTGTTATAAGTGTATTGATTCTTACCAAAATAACACCTCTCGGCAGTTTGTGATAAAACAAATTTGTCCTTTTAGATGCCCAATTTGTTCATTTGTCCTTTGTTTATTAATGATTTTCTCAAAAAGTAGGGCATATATGGGGATACTAAATATATGATCGAATAGGGTTTAAAGTACTCTTCATAAATCTGAAAATGAAATAAAAACAAAATCGATATTTGACAATAATATCGGCCATTTTGCCCTTTTTATTGCCCAGCGACGATATTTGTAATATTTGAATTGTATTACAATTCATCAACTTTGATATATTTCAAAGATAATACATTATGTCATGGGTCAGGAACTCACCTCCCAAAAAGGTGGCACCGTTACATTTTGGGATTTTTTGCAAACATTTTCTCAATTTGAACTACCAGAATGCTATCTGTATGCAAAGTTTCAAAAGTATACCTCTTTCAAAAAAGGAGATACAGCTATTTGAAAGTTGGAGCAAGAGGGAGGCACAGTCAGCGGCGCCCGTGTTAAAAGTCTATGGCAAAATGCCTCTCAAAGTGCAATTTTTCCTACAACATCTATCACTTTGTGAAAACTGGATGTATAGGAACAATGTTGGTATCAAATGAAAGCTAAAACATTGAAGTTCAATGTCAAATGATTGAAAAGTGTCTTTGCCAAATCAAATTTGTATTAAATCAACACAAACAAAGAAAATTGGGGGTTTCCTGTACAGACCCAATGGGGGCCCAATCTTGACCAATACATATATGGTGAATTCCTGGTAAAAACGTTAATTATATCTTTAAAAATAAAAGGTTTCAAAAAAATAAATTGTATCAAATGAAAGCTTATTTATCAAACTGTATAATGGCTCATCATATTATACTTTACTCTAGATATTCTATTCATCTAGTGACTCCTACTTACTGATAACTAATGACTATTAAACAAACATTTTTTATAAAGTATATGACTGAAAAAAATCACTTCTGAAATAATAATTTACCCCATACAATAATATTGCTGTAATGGTCCAAGACCGCTGATACACATTCCTCTGAAGTGGACTGAGGCCGCCTCCGGAGGCGGCCCCATGTATGTGTAACAGGGGTCAATTTTGAATAGCCAGCCTGAGGCCAGCTCCATTTCTGTCCACCTCTGGATGTGGTTTGAAGCCGGCCTCTAGCCGGCATCAGTCCCGCAATCAATGTGCAACAGGGGTAAGTTGAACTCGGGCCGTTTTTGTATGCAAATGAACTTGCTTCGCGCGCATAATGCGCTTGCGGCGAGCGCGTAATGCGCCTGTAGCAATGAGGAAGTAGGTTGCCTTATATGCCTAATATGGGATACTGGGTAACCTCGTTAGTCATAAGGACCGCTAGTCATAACGTGTTACTTCCTATACGTAAAGGACCGCTATTCATAAAACGAAAAGGGGGTTATGAATACGGTCCTTGTTACTAGCGGTCCTTATGACTAGCGAGCGGACCCCTGGGATACAATGGCGCACGGATGCCAACACGGTATATGGGTATGAGGCCCGATCAACGTGAATCGTGTGAATATAATGACAGGGGTCTGCCATGTGTAACAGGGGTTTAATGATCTTGAGGCGGCTACAAATTGCAGGTGTGAGGCCGGCCCCGGAGCAGGTTTTTGCCAACGCATGTTTAACAGGGGCCTTAGTCTGCTCTGCAAGAAAACATTATAATTTCCATTTTAGAGCTAGTGCTTTAGAAAATGTTATCAGGAAATTATTGACCTCTAAAAATGTAACAAAAAATCATGTTTTGTTGAATATGAATAATAACCTGTACATCCAGTGTTGATTCTGAGTGCATACATTTGGGGTCCTTGACAAATTTCCTTTCAAAAAACGTATAGTTTTGATAGGGTAGGTGATCTTCCTCAGAAAATATTTGCTCTTAACTGTAACATCGTCCTGCAGAAGCCCAAAATGGCATGTAATGCAAACTGAGGCGACCTCACGATGCATGACCATTATTAACATCACCATATGACGTGATTGTCCCATTAGCTTGTCTTCCACCATCATGGTGAACAATTGTATCATTTTTGTTTCCGTAACGACCACATTCTTATCAGTTTTATTACTACTGTCAACTCTACACTCTTCGACCATATAGGTTCCTAATTCCAGAAGTATCTGACATGAGAGCATTATTTTTATGCAGTTATATACACTGAAAAATAAAGAAATTCCATGTTTACGGACAATTAATTGTTATTTGTCTAGCAAAATTGTAATTCAAAGACTTGCTGACGTGTGTACATGTCACAAGTATTGAACCTCCACACAAAATCAACGATTTGGGCAGGCTTGGCTATCTTACCTAGATGTCGAACTACTGGCTGGATTCTTACAAGATATTATTTGAAGGTATTAGAAACTTCGCTCTTAATAATGTGGAAAGATAAAAGCTTTCAAGTGAGCTTAAGCGGAAAGTAGGAGAAAAATAGGACCATTTTTTTTCTAAAAAATAGGACAAAAGTAGGATATTAGATGCCTAAATTAGGATGCAAGTAGGATGTGCGCTGGCTTTTCGGAATAATTGTCATACATTACTCTTGATCATATACCTTGGTCTGTACCATGGATTTTGATTTCTTCTCGCCATAGGGGGGGAGGGGGGTGATCATTTTGATCATCTTCAGCGAGCAGCAGGGCTTTAAGACCAGAGGAGGGGATAGAGAGTATGGGTGGGG